>APFE031187178.1:6805-18580 GCA_000404065.3 Pinus taeda
CTTTTCATGCATGAATCTTCTAGAAGAGTTACATAAGGGTAAAAGTGTCTAAAAAGTACCATAATTACATCAAAGAGAATCATCATTCACCTCAAAAAGTCAAACTAAGTCAAATCTGCATTTTTTGGGCTGTATAGTGCATTTCTGGGCAATTCTGCCTGACGGGTCGCGCCCTTCTGCCTGACGGGTCGCGCCCCTTTGGCTCCATGTTTGGGGCACTTTCCGGTGGCCAAATTGAGCCAAAGTGGGCTTGTTGGAAAGGTATGTGAGTCTACTTTCCAACCCAACTGGAATTTTTGAATTTGGAGTTCATTTGCCCTGCCAAAAATCAATTCTCCCAAGACAACTTTCTGCAGTTCAAAAACGTGGCAGAAAGTCAAATTTTGCATGTTTTTTGACTTTCTGGAGGCCCAAAACTTCACAAAATCTCAAGTCCATCCATGAGCATATGTAAATTTGTAGGGAAAATCTGGAAATGCTGAGTTTTGCAAAATGGAGTTGCCGGGATGAAGGGTCTCACCAGGGGTGAGACCCGTTAATGAGCAAAAACCTGTAAATTGCCAAAAAATACCAAAATTACCCAAAATGCTCAAAATTTCTTGGGATTTGTGCTGTGGCTGAGTTATTTAGTGCTATTCTCCTTCAAAGAAGCCTCGGCCAAGATATGGAGGGGATCAGGCATTTTTTTCCGTTTTAGTGCCTTTGCCAACCGCCTTTGAAGCACCTTCATCTTTGCTTTGCACACGTGCATCCGCGCCCAATAATGATTTTTCATGTTCCTCAGCAGTTTGTTATTTTGATTGGCCTTAGCCAACAACCTTTTCAAATGAGCATTGTCCCAAATAATCATATATTCTCGATCTATGGGTCTCAAGTCACCGGGTCTCCTACGAGCCAATTCCCGGTCTTCACGAATCTTCTGCAGCTCATATAGCTTGTTCTCATCCTCCAACTGTTTGTTTCACTGCTCCAAATAGTTAATTATCCATTTTTCCATCAACAATTTCGTGTGCAGCGACTCAATCTCGGTCCTTTTCTCTCGGATGATATCCTTGAGCTCTATGCTAGGAGAACCGACGTCAAGATCAATAACTGGATCACCTGACAATCTCTCCTCAATCATGGGCTGCTTGCCCCTCTCTGATACTTGTTCTGCTATCAGAAATGAGGCCCCTTCCACCTGATGTGGAGATAACACTCGCGGTGCTGATGAAGAAGGCGAGATCCCTTCCACCTAGTGTGGAGAAAGTACTCGCCGAGCTGCTGCAAAAAAGGCCCTTGGGCCTTTTTGATAGGTGACCAGAGGTGAGGAGCTGACATGTCTTGTGACAGGGATGTCATGCTGATGTGATGGTCCTCCCTCCTCGTGGACAACCTCAGGATGTGGGGGTGATGGTACTGTGAAAAACTCACGAGAGATTAACTCCTCCCATGAGATGCCCTGCTGAGTCAACTGATGCAATACTACTAGCTGAATCAAACCATAATGATGAAGGCTCCTATACTGCTGTGCCGGGGTCTTCCTCTGCAACATGGGCACCATCTTCTAAATGTTCTGAAAGAAGAAAACCGGGATGTTCATCATCCTCACTCGGGTGAAGTGCATCAAGAGGCGAATATGATATGAGTACACCTGTGAAAATCTTCCCTCACAAGTAAAATAATGCATAATGAGCCTCATCATGGGTGCATACTCACTTCTGAGAAACCTGAATGGAAACACACCTGCCAGATGTCTCATGAATGGTGGCCGGACATAAGGCTCAAAGTGAACACTATCTAACATCGTGCGCTTATTCCACACCTCACCAACATTAGGTATCCCTGTAGCCTGTGAGATCACCTCGGGTGTCAATGTAAAGTTTACCCCTGCAAGGTTGACATGTCCATCATGCAAGTGTAAAACAAAAAGGCGGGCCAACTCTCGGTGGTGCTGAATCCGAGAGATCCTCTCGCAAAATTCATAGCAAGACATATACTGGAAACATGATACTGCCATAGGACAAGCTTGTAACTCTGCCAAAGAGGTGAGCTCCTCTCGCTTATGATGTCCACCCTTACCACCCTTACGAGGCTTCCTCTGTTCCTCAATCTCTGAAGCTGATGATTGGTCATCACTTTGCTCATAAGTTTCGGTTTCTGACATTGTTTAGGAGCAAAGTGGACAAACTGTACTGCTGTTTCTGCCTGTAAAAAGAGCTGAATTCTATGTTGTTTCAAGGGGACAAGGACATGAGGGAAATGTTAGGGGAGGGACCTTTTTACAAGGAATTAGGAATATAGGAACATAACAGGGAATTTCAGGAAAATATTGCAAACAATTATGGCGAATAGGAATACATATTTATAATCAGGGAATATTGGAAAATCATTTGCAAAAATCATTGCATATGGGAATACATGTATAGAAAGTAAACATATGGGAATATGCATACATGCATTAACAGGGGAAGATGGGGAAAATTTGCAAAACTCTCTACATATTCACCAACAATTTCTTGTGGTTACACATGCATATGGTGCAACAAGATAAGGATTTGAGTTTTGTTTTTTGATGCTTTTGGGAGAGGGGTAGGGTTTTCATTTTTTACAAGGAAAATGGGAATACATGTATAAAACAGGGAACTTAGGGAAAAACACTGCAAACATCACTGCACATGCATCATAAAATTCATGTGTTTACATAGGTATTATGAGGGGTAGGGTTAGGGTTTGATTTTTTACTTTTAAAGGGAAAGGGGTAGGGTTTATTTTCTTTGCAAATGTAAAAGGGAAATTGACATGGAAATATAGGGAAAATGAAATGGGAATGAAGAGGATGATTACAAGGGGAAAAACAAGGAAACAACAATAAACCCTAGCACCTTTTTACAAATTTACATACAGCCATATGGAGTGTTTCTTCTTGCACAATTTGATCATACAAACACACTCATGATGTTTCCCAACTAACCAGCAACCATTCACAAGTTAAAAGAGCCTACCTCAAGCGATTTGATGAATTAGAGGAGGCTTGAGCAAATTCTGAAATGAGTTGGAGGGAGACAGCTTGACGGGTCGCGCCCCTCTTGACGGGTCGCACCCGTTGCAAAATTTCTCTATGGGAAACCCTTTGACGGGTCGCGCACCTCTTGACGGGTCGTGCGCCTAGCTTGACGGGTCGCGCACCTGTCCTGAGCCCGATTTCGACCAGTTTCGCCTCAATTCACTTGGAAGTTCGCCCAATCTCTCTTGAAAGGGTTTTGAATACACAATGAGAGTGCAAGGAGGGAGTTTGGGCCTTTATAGGTTTCATTTGAAAAAATTTCATGCTCAAACCCACTTTCTAATGTTTTTTTCATGACACTTTTAAACTTTGAATGCTGTTGTCTTTTTGGTTTCCTTTTGTCCTGAAATTGACTGATTTAATGATTTTTCTTGATTCTTTTTGCAGGTAGATCATCTGAGGGATCTTGGCAAGGGGACCAGGGTTGCATTTTGTTCACTGAAGACTTTTGAAATTTCATCACTTTTTACAAATATTTGAAAAATGACCTTGGCTTTAAAAACAAAGTTTTTAAATCCAAGGTGAAGATTAACTGTACCAGATAAAACATTAGAAGAAACACCTTTACAATCATCCCTCTAGCTTACTGAACACTCATTGACTTTCAAACACATGACCTTGTAACATTTTTGACCAAAACCCTAGACCTAGGAAATTGACCTCAAAAGAAGACAAGACAAGTTTGAAAGAGCTTAATGACTGAAATGACCTGAACCAACAATGCCAAGAGGGGTATAAACACATCAGCTCCTCCATCAGGGTTATGGCATGCCTAACGGGATGCAAAAATGGACACTGATGAGACACCTACCTATGCAAATGCAAAGAGTTTTGATCGCTGATGGAGGGTTCAAGACCGACTCTAACATTGGCTCCAATGGGGATGGTAGCTCCTTGGAGATACCAAGAACCTTAGACCTCTGGGAGAGCAGACCAGTGCTTTATTCATTGGGCAAATGGAGTCAACTTCTACATATGTGACCAAATTGAAACAACTTTATTTGACTTGGACAATTGACTGAAATCCTAGACTAACTTTGACACTAACTCACTTACTTTATGTAGAAAATGAACTAACTGAAACAACTTGCAAAACTCACACCAACTAATCACCATTTTCAGAATTATAGCCTTCACCGCGGGCCCCAAATTGAAGATGGGCGATCAGATTCACACTTGCTGCAAAATGAAAATAAAATGGTAATTACAATGAGAGTGATTAGAGCAGAAAATGCTCAAGCATGATACCTTTTGAGCAGCCGGCCATTCACCGACCCACCAAGACATTCATCACCGTTCATTTCTTTGAGAAGAAAAGCATTTGGACCACGATATGCTGCAATTTTGTAAGGACCTTTCCACAAGTTGTCGAATTTTCCATGTTTCCCTTTGTCTTCATTGCGGGCATCCCATCTCAAAACAACATCATTAATTTGAAAATCATCTGATTTGGCCCTTTTTCATAGATTTTCTTTATGCGCTCCTGCAACTTAAGGGAATTCTGATGAACCTCTTCTCGTGTCTGCTGTAAATGAATCATTTGTCTGATCCGCCGTTGCATAGGATCCTCCTCACCATCAGCTTCTTGAAACAGCTTGGCTACTGGAACACTAAGTGAGGTAGGAAACACTACATCTACTCCATAAACCAGTTCAAAAGGTGACATACCAATTGACTTCTTTTGACTTATCCGATCAGCCCATAATGCATTTATTAACTTCTTGTGCCAGCTCTTCTTATTTATTTCCAGCAATTTCTTTATGATGTTCACTAGAGATTTATTCGAAGATTCAGCCAGCCCATTACCTTGTGGATGGTAGGCGGTCGAATGCCCCAAGCTGATGTTATATTTATAACAAAAATCGACCATTTTCTTTGATTTGAATGCTGCTGCATTATCTGTAATCAACTTATGTGGACAGCTGAAACGTGACAAGATATTACTTTCAAGAAAAGAGATAATTACCGAGTCCGTGGCTTGCCGGGTGGGAATGGCTTCAATCCACTTCGTGAAGTAATCTGTGGCGGTCAAGATCCATCGATGCTGCCCGGAAGATGCTGGGTGGATTTCACCAATAAAATCTAAGCCCCATTGCTGAAATGGTGCGCTGATTTCAACGGGCTTGAGAGGCAACGACTGTAATTTCTGCTTTCCTTGAAATATTTGACATTCATGACAGCTCTTTACTGCTTTATACACATCAGAAAATAAAGAAGGCCAATAGAAACCAGCTCTCAAGATCTTATTAGCGGCAGTCTTCCAAAATCAGTGACCCCCACAGTCACCTTTATGAAAATCTTCCACTGTTGTCTTAGCTTCCTCTTCGACCAAACAGTTCAGCAATATGCCACCGAGATCTTTCCAATAAAGTGCAGATTTGATAATGCAAAATTTAGCAGCCTTTAGTTTCAATGTTCTAGCTTTGTTTCTAGGCATTCCAGGGGGTGAAGACAAATTTTGAAGCACATAAACTATATCAGCATACCAAGGAGAAGACACAAAGATATCGGATACCTGTAGAACTGAATTTTCTTCATCTTCATCGGATAAGGCAGAAATTAAATTGATATCAAGGACGTGAAGATTTGTTTCAGCCATCAACTTAGCAAGACCTTGACCTTTAATCAACTTGGTAGGCTTAATTTCTACATCATACTCTAATAGTGCAGCGATCCACTTACCCCTTCTTCCTTCCGGTTCCGTTTGCACTAAAACATCCTTCACGGCTGCATTGGGAACATATGCTAAAATATGAGAATTCAATATGTATACCCGGAAATCTTTCAAAGCTTTGATCAACGCCAATGCTTGCTTCTCAATGATATTATAATTCAGCGCTCTGTCTCTTATGATGCGGCTGAAAAAAGCTATGGGCCTCTTAACTCCATCTCTCTTTTGCATCAACACGGCTGCCAACGTGTGCTCGGAAGCAAATGAAAACAAAATAAAATCCTGTGTGTAATCTGGGATGATCAAAGTTGGGGCTGAAGATAAGATTACCTTTATCAAATTAAAAGACTTCATCGCCTCTTCGGTCCATTTGAGCTCGCTGTCCTTCTTGAGCATATTGGTTATCTCTCTAAGATGTTCGGCAAGATTGGGGATGAAGCGACGCAGAAAATTTAATTTACCATTGAAGGACTGAATTTCTATCTTGCTACAGGGCTGCTCCAATTGCTGAATTGCTTCCACTCGTGCAGAATCTATACGAATGCCATCTTTAGAAATGATGTGACCCAGCAGCTTGCCTTTGCTCATAGCAAAAAGACTCTTCTTTGGATTCAATGAGATGCCATACTTTCTGCACTTTTGAAACACCTTAGTCAAATGAAACAAATGCTCTTCATCAGATTTAGAAAACACGGTCAGATCATCCAGATAAACAACTAAAAAGACATCCTTCTCATTTGCAAAAGCCATGTCCATTGCCCGCTGAAATGTGGCACCTGCGTTCTTCAATCCAAACGGCATCTTGGCATAATGAAATGTACCCGATGGAGTAGTAAATGCTGTCTTGTCACGGTCATCTTCGTGCACCAAAATCTGATTATACTCGGAGTAACCATCAAGCAATGACATCCTTGATTCCCCCACTACCCGCTGCAATATGTGGTCCATTTTTGGCAGCAGATAATTGTCCTTTAATGACACCTTGTTCAGATTTCTGAAGTCTATGCACAAGCGAATCTCGCCGGTCTTCTTTCTCACAGGCACTAAGTTGGAAATCCAATCAGAAAACCAGATTGGCACTATGATTCCCGACTTATACAACCTGTTGACTTCCTTCTCAATCAATGGCAGCAATTTAGGATTAATTCTTCTCAACTTTTGTCGGAAAGGCTTTTGATTTGGCTTTATGGGAATGGTATGCTGAATGATACTTGTGTCATAAGTTTTCAAATCTGAATAGCCCCATGCAAAAACATTAGAAAACGTAGACAATAATCTGATATACTCTTTCTTTACCTTAGGCGGCAATGCTTTTGAAAGTTTCACCATCTTTGGATTTTCAATTGTTCCAAGATTCACGTCTTCAACTCCTTCGTCCGTTGGCCTCAAAGTTGGCTTGTGGGCCACATCATCTTGATCAAACAATTCTTCCAAAGGAATCAATCCTTTAGGAATGTAATTGTCCTTGAGCTGCAACACATCCATCTGATTTACTCCTTTAGCTTCCGTATCTATTGAAATGTCTTCGAATTTACCCTCAATTTGCAGAAAATCTTTGATTTCTTCATCTTGGAAAACTTGCCAGCACCTTTGATTATCTGGAACTGTAGGACGATGCTTCAAATATATCTCAAACTTATTGCTGGAATTCATGGGTATTTTCAGATTACTTGCTGCCTTAGCCAATGCATCCGCAACACCATTTTGAATCCGGGGCACACATGTCAAAGTATGTTCTGAAAACCTCTTTAAGATATCTAGAACAACATTCTGATATGCTCGCATACGAGGATGTTTGGCCTAAAATTCACCTTTCACCTGTTTGATAACCAACTCGGAGTCGCCATATATCGCTATCTTCTTTGCCTTCAACTTCCGAAGGATTTTCAGACCAGCAATAAGAGCTTCGTATTCCGCCTCATTATTTGAACAATCAAATGCCAATTTGTAAGAACATACCCGTACCTTGCTTGGAAATTGTTTTTGGACTGAAAATGGGCTTCGAATCCACACATCTATACCAGCACCATCGCTGCCCACTGCACCGTCAAAATCCATGGTCCAAAGACCATCCTCATCATCTTCTAAGTGTTGAAAATCTGATTTTGATGCATGCTCTGTTTGCTGCCCGTTTGTTTCAGCAATTGGCTTTATGACAGCAGATCTTTCTTCACTTTCCTTTCTCAAAAATTCTCTGAAATTTTCTGAAATGTCTGGTATATCTTCTACTTGAACTAATTGACTATCTACCTCATTGAAATTTTCTGCAAACAAAACAAAAGATTCTAAATCTCTTTGTACATAATTTACAGGATGATTGACGGGCTTTTCCTTACTAGTAATCATGTATTTCATCTTTTGTTCCTGATATAACTTCCTCATTTGACCGAAAACTGGAATTGTGGCATATGAAAAATCAAGCTGAAGTGTACCTTTGAGCTTAGCTCCCCATGATCTTGACAGCAACATGCCAAACCGCAGAGGAATATCCGCCACCACCACGTCCATCAAAACATTCTTCGCTGGAATTTGATCTAGACTCACCACCAAGTCTTTGATCAAGCCAATACATCTTACCCGGATGGAATCAAATGAATACAAATCATGATAGTTCCTTGTGATGTCAAATCCCAGCTTCTCCATGATCGTTTTCGGCATCAAATT
Source organism: Pinus taeda (assembly GCA_000404065.3). NCBI lineage: Eukaryota > Viridiplantae > Streptophyta > Pinopsida > Pinales > Pinaceae > Pinus > Pinus taeda. The sequence continues at coordinate 15,187 of APFE031187178.1, forward strand.
ATGTGAGGCTCCCGAATCAAACATGGCATTGTGTAACACAAACTCATGCAATCGCAAATTGATATAGAATGGAGGAACATCACCTTCAGGAGATTCACCATTTAAAGTTGGCCCAAAAATCAATTCCGGCTTATCATCTTGTACATTCACCGTATCTAGCATTGGATCAAAGTTCAACATCTTAGAGAGCTGGCCTCGGTAAATGATATTCTTCATGATTTCTGTCAAAGGAATGGGCACTTTCAACTTTGCGATCTCATTCTCCAAACTGAAAACTGAAACCTTCTCAACTTCTTTAGCCGGATTATCTCTTTTTTCAGCTTTATCCTTTGGTGCATTTTATGGCTGATCTATCTTGGGTGCTGGTGATGATTGACTCATTGAAGGACTGACTATGTCTTTTCCTTTTGAGGAAACCGAATCATTCTTTGCTGCAATGTCTTTCTTTTTCTGCACGGGATTTATAGAAATAGTTCGGTTTCTCAATTGCCTTTGCTGACCTTTCTGAGTTGATAAAGCATTCAAATACCCTCTTTGATACTCTTCGGATTCTTCTTCAAATATTGCATCGTTTGACAAAATATAGTGCTCATCTTGGGGAAAAATAGAATTACTCACCAATTCATCTTCTTCTGTAATATATGTGGGCAAATCATCAAGACTGAAGAAGTGATTCTCCTCTCCAACATTATCACCTTCATCTTCCGATTCTTGGCTAACAAAATTCTGCTGAAAAGGTGGTTTCATTTGCTGCTGAACTGCTGCTTCTTGTGCCTTTGTTTCATGCTGCTTGATCCTATATTGTTGCTGCTGTTGACCTATGAAATTGGGATTACGAATCTGAGGCTCAGGCTTGCCAAGACTAACATTTTCAACTGCCCTTTTTAATTGTTCAATCTCACGATGTAACTGGTTTGAAGTGGATGCTTCCTCTTTGATTGTGACTCATTTCTCGGCCTTCATTCTTGCTCTTTTGTCATTCAAATTTGCCTCAACGCTGACAGCAATTTTCTGCATCTCCTCCAAGGTAGGTGGATCTCTGTCTCTTATTGAGTAAGCCATCTCCGAATCGAAACCATCCGGGAACTTAAGAAGTGCTGATTTTCTAGATGGCTTCAAATCATCGGGAATAACATTATAAACTGTATTGAACCTGATTATGTAATCTTGAACAGACTCACCCGGATTACGCTTGAGGTTGTTATATTCGGCATTGATTTGTAGCGGATCTTTTCTTATTTCCCAACGGTCTAAAAACTGCCTTTGAAGTGCATCTAAGGAAGTAATGCTTCCGGCTGTCAATCCTCTGAACCATTTTCTAACTTCTCCTGCAAATGTTTGCACAAACAACTGCATGGTAACATCTTCTTCATCTAACTCATATAGATCAAAGAATGTGGTCATCTTGTCGATGTGTTGCTGAGTGGTAATACTTTGTGGAGTGGCATCAAACATTGGGATTTTACTTTGATAATCAGCTGACATATCATGAAGATTTGCAGGCAGAACCAGTGGGGCAAACCGGGTAGCCATTGCTCTAGGAGGGGGAGTAGGATGGGTATGAGGAGGAGGAGCTGTGATAGCAGGGATTATAATAAGAGGAGGTGTAGTTTGTGGAGTTGGGGGAGTCAGAGGGGTAGGAGGTGTAGGAGGGGTATGGGATGTAGAAGGAGAACTGACTGTGGATTCAGGATAGGTGATTATAGGCGAGACTGAAACAAATGGAGGAAAAGATACTTCGTGAGCCGTGATAATAGATCCAATGTGATCAGAGATATTCTCAACAAAATCAGCAAGGGTAGCAGCTTGAATACGTGTCTGGAGATGTCTTAAGATGAAATTTTCAACCAATTTGTTATGTCTCTCAAACTCAATAGCAGCAGTAAAATCAGGGTCGGGAACTAGAGAATCAAGTGCACTTTCAGATTTGGCTTTAAACAAGGACAACTCAAAGCTTTCATCAAAGTCTAGATCTTTGAGATACTTGATAATAGCTGGAGATGAATGAGATTTGAAAATAAATCTTGGATCAGTAGCCAGCATGTTTTTCTCAAGAATACTAGGAAAGAAAAACCATTCAGCCTGTGAAAACTCTCAACCTATCATCCACGGCTCAGATTTAACAATTATACTTGGATAAAGTGCTAATGAAGCGCTACTTTCACAAGCTCACGGAGATCGACTGAAGCAGCGTTTATCTACTAATGCTGATGTAAAACAAGAGCGTGTTCGAAGGCTACCTGGCGTATCTTCAGACTCCGTCTAAGAATTATGAAACACACACGTCAATGGGCAAACGATAAGTTTTTTCTCCCCAGTATGGTCGCCAGTATGTTAGCGCTTGAAATTTCACCTCAGGCTGAAAAAAGGCAAACCTCAAGGCAACATCAAACCATTTAGCCTTGTAGCTAGCCCTACAGGGCAAGAGAAGGCTCTCTCCGGTCAATCTTAGTAAAATCTCCAATAGATGAGATGACCAATAAGGTAACACTGATATTAGGCTAGTAAACTGATCAGAAAGATTGATTTGGGGTTTTTGGGTTTTTGGTGGCAAATTGAGGAGAGGGCAATCTTGGGTGCGGGGATGGGACACAGTTTCTGCAGGGGGTTCCTGGGGGCGAGGTAGGAGACAGTGTTGATGCCTTTAACTGAAGTGGATGGTCAGGAATGAAAGAAAGAGAGCTAAAGAGAACAAACAATAACTTTGAATTCTCTTTAGACAGAAGAAAACATTGAAATTAAACAAACTTAAAAGCAGAGCACAACAAGCATGAATTCTTACTTTAACACTTCATTTGTTTAATGTGCAGAAGTAGAGAAAGGAAATGAATCACATAACAAAGCTTACAAGAACATTGAGAAACACACCGTCAACACATGAGTCCACAAGAATCCCAAAGAGGACTGCAAAACCCTGGTCTTCCTTAGCCAAAAGTTGCAGAGATACAGTGAAATAATACAATGATAGCTTCTCCCTCAAGAGTCCAACCATGAAAATGAGTAAGAAAGTACATAATATAGATGATCTAACCTCTTTCCTTGCCTCTAGGGGTCGAGCTCATCCTTCTAGGAGCTGTTTCAACCACTTCTAAACTTAGCACTACAGACTAGGCAATCATAACAACTTGCCTCTATAAACTTGGAAACCAATTCATTCATTTAATTTTCACCTATTTCATGAATGATTCTTCTAGAAGAGATACCTAGAAGTAAAAGCGTCTAAAAATACCATAATTACATCCAAGAGAATCATCATTCACCTCAAAAAGTCAAACTGAGTCAAATCTGTGTTTTCTGGGCTGTACAGTGCATTTCTGAGCAATTCTGCCTGACATGTCGCGACCCCTGCCTGACATGTTGCGCCCCTTTGGAGCCATGTTTGGGGCACTTTCAG
>APFE031187178.1:22920-80472 GCA_000404065.3 Pinus taeda
CCCCCCCCCCCCCCTCTCAGTATTGTTTCCAACAATAGAAATATGAGTGAAGATACAAAGCTTGTTCTCACTAGAACAATTCCACACAAGTATGCTCAACTCTTTACTTCACAAGCCCGCTATTAGCCAACACTTAGCCAATTTCCAATGCCTACCAAGCCCCTATTTCCTTGCCTAATTCCTAGGATGAATAGCCCGTATTTAAAGGGGATTCATGCTTCCAAAACTATGCAATCCAAACATAGGTCATTATCTGATTTTATGCATGATATTTACAACTCAATAAATCACACAACTAATAGTACATTGTCCCTGCACTCTAGTATCAACTGGTTTTTTCTTAGAATCGACATGCATGAATTTCTAATGAGGGATTCTTCAGTTAACTAGAGTGACACTTGTGGATGCACTAGTGCACCAACTGACTGTTAACTCTCTATTAGTTCCACAAATAGTTTGGAATTAATTTAATTGAACATAACTCAGTAAACTAAGTGATATAATTTTCAACTCAATTTAAACTCATACTAGACCCCTAAAACTTAGGGAGAACATGTACATGACTACAAAAAGACTTCCAACACAAAATTCCTAAGTTAATTAAGTTAATTAAACTTAATTAACTATTTACAAGTTGCTATGAGAATAGAATTCGATTTTAACTCACAGTTTAAATTCAAGGACAAATTTAGACTGTAATTTCTTGTTGCCATTTCTCAACAAACTCCCCAATATATATAATTGAATATTTTCTAGGTCATATTATTCTTTTGAGTTGTAATTGGTGATATTATATTAGATTTCAGCGGGATGAAACTTTGGTTTTAAGTGAAAGTGGCCACAACACATACATTGCAAAACTTATGCCAAAATATTTTTTTCACTGTGGGAGGATATCATGTAAAGGTGTATCTTGACACAATAAATACCCTCACATGGGAGGGATTCACAATACGATATTAAGAGTTATTAAGAAAAAATATTCACAATACGATATGAAAAACGAGGCTCATATTTTCACCGGCCCATGGAACATATAGGAGGCACACAGTTGAAAATTTAGTGTTCCATTTTAAAAAAAATCTAATATTGAATTGCACTTACAATGTCCCATATATGTGGCGCGTTTCTACATACAATTCAAGCGTGGGCCGTCAAGTTAGGTTATTTGTCAACAATGTGCAAAGAATAATTGATGGTTACAAATGTGCATGGAGATCGTTTTTTCTTTAATGTGGTTCACTGTACCAATCTGGTAATCAAGTTACTACCATAAGAATGCCATAAGAATGTTTGAATTCAATAGGCCGAATGTTAGTGTTGTTAATATAGCACATGCATTTTCCTCCATGCAACATGCTTTACCATATTTCCTTGCTAAATTAGCAGACAAGGCATTCTATGTTTCAAGCACTTTGAGGTAATTTTTTTATGGGAATTTGCTGCTAGGCAGCAACCTACATCTCCATTGCAAGATTCACTTGATTCTACTTGTAATGGATTTATGAATACAAAAATTGATATTGAAAATCAAGTGGTAAAGAGATTCAAGTAAAGAGGCAGTAAAGAGCTTCAAGTATATGCTTCTTTCAGCTAAGCTCATTCCCATTCTCTTAAATTGCAATCCTCTGTTAATTATCCTTTCTTTAGGGAATCGATTGAATGTTGACTTGTCACTGAAGCAAGAATTGTTCCAGATCTCATGACTCTAAACGTTGTCACCAAATGTCCTTGTTTGACAGATAGATTGGACTATGTATGAGCTTGTTTTCTCACTATTATATATTTTCTAATTTTTTTAAGAATTTGTTTGTAGGTAATTTTTGTACAAGATTAAATCCTTCAAGACAATGCCAAAATTTTTGGGAAAATAACAAATTGTTGATATCTTTATATATATAATACCCTAATAACAAGAGTAGGAATACCAAGACAGGTTTATACCTAGCACGAGCTCTGCAACCTACGAGTCTCGGCCTGCAGCGAGATCTGCACCTCGCAGGCTCTGAAGACCGCGGTTGCGCCTGCCTCTTACTCAACTGATTCCTGCGGGCGTGCCCGCAGAGCGCTTGTCTCCGACCTGCGGTCGCCCCGGACTTGAGGCTAGGGTTGGGCTCCTGCTGCATGGGTGCCCCTGAGACGGCCGGCCTCAGGCCTGATCCTATGGAGATGCAGGGCCATTCCAAGGATTCGCCTTCGGCCCCTACCTTTGACGCTTTCAACCAACGTCTGGCCGATCTGCCACCGAGGAAATGATGTGAAGCATCAAAATTCATTAAGAAGCTTGATGAAATTCCTGAGATCTCGTTGCCTCCAGAGACTCCCATCCAAGTAGCTTTATCACTGGCTGAGTGTGGTCTCATTGGTCAATTCACGGGACTTTGGCCCTCTCCGAAAACCACTGAGGAATGGGTTAATAGGAACTGGGCTCCCCTGATCAAGCAAAGTGTTACCTCTTACTTTCTTGGGCGAGGGTACTTCCTCTTCGAATTCACCTTCAAAGAAGACAAAGATCCGGTATTCCAAAATGGGTCGTATTTCATGGGCCCTCAGGGCCTCTATTTGAACAAATGGACTCCGAACTTTGATCTGGCTGTAGATGTTCCCAAGGTTTTCCAGGTGTGGGTTCATCTCCCAAATCTTCCAGTTCATTGCTGGAACTGGGATTCCCTGAAGTACATCGGCAACTCTCTCGAGAAATTCATAGATCAGGCAAATAACAAGGATCAGTATGGCTGCACTAGGATCTGCGTTGAAGTAGATCTAGAGGTGGGTCTCCCAGAGGCAATCAAAATCAAAGTCGGCAGTTGGTCTCATGTGCAAATCTTAGACTATGAGCAACTACCATTCAAATGTAGGAAATGTCATGTTCATGGACACTTTGCTAGAAACTCTCTGTCCAACATAGAGCCAGAGAAAGGGAATGAAGAGGGTTGGAATCAAGTCAAGCGAGCAAAAATCTACCACAAAGGGTAGAAACCGGGAGGACCCTCTGGAAAAGGCTCTCTACAAGCTAATGTTCAACGTCCCCCTCCCAAAAAGGCACAAGAAAAAAAATTTGATCCATTAAGCTAGCAAACAGAGGACACCCCGGAGATTGAGACCCAAAAACAAGCTTCTCCAAGCAAAGGTACTCCCTCAGCCTCCATTAAAGGAGTAGAAGATCCTAAAGGTATGACTTCAGAAGCTGAGGAAGAAGAGCAGGAATCGGACGAGTTAGAGGAGGAAGGAGAAATAGGAGAGTCCCAAGCCTCGGTAAGAAGATCTACATGAGGCCGTAAAACTGACAGGAAAAAAAGAGACCTGGGGACTTATAAAGATAAGCTATAGGGCAGCCAGCCAACTCTGGAAAAACTTCTAGCCTCAAAGCCTAAGATGTCGAAAAATCAGCCCCAAGGCTCCAAGGGAGCCCACCAGAAACATAAATATGAAGGTCATCTCCTGGAACTGTAGAGGTATGGGGAGCAAAGTCAAGGAAGAAGCCATGAGAAGCTTAATAAGATATGAAACCCCAGACATACTTCTCGTCTAGGAGACCAAGCTGGAAGACATAGTCTTCCTGCAAGCAAGCAAGAAAATTTGGTCTAAAAGTGAAGCAAGAGCAATCTCTGCCCGAGGAGCCTCGGGAGGAATTGGTACTCTATGGAACGCTGGCAAATTTACAGTCATACTTGAGGCAAGAAATACCCACTGGTTGCTGCTGAAAATGTAGAACCTAGACACTAAGGAAATCTTTTGCCTCTTTAATGTATACTCTCCAGTCAACATTGGGGAAAAAAAGGATTGTTGGGATTCTATAAGGCATCAAGCAGACATGATAGATCTGGAAAATATAATAATTGTTGGAGACCTCAATCTCACTCTTCATTCATCTAAAAAAAGGGGAGGCAGCGTAGTCCGAGATCCGGCAAGGGAATGGGTGGAGGATCTAATGCAGGAGTGGGACTTGCTAGACATCAAACCTTCTTCTGGTAAGTTCTCTTGTTCTAACAAAAGAATAGGTCCTGGACATATTGCTGCCAGATTAGACAGATTTTTCATTCAAATCTCCTTTCTGTTAGTAGGTTTAGAACCCAGAATGCACATTCTTGCTAGTAGTGTCTCGGATCACAAGCCCTTAAAATTATATCTCCTTGCCCACCTAGATCTGGCCCCTATACCCTTTTGATTTAGTCCCCTCTGGATCAAGGAACCAAACTTCATGCAAATAGTCAAGGATTGCTAGAGTAAGCCCGTCAAAGGATCTCCCTTTTTCATCTGGGAAGAAAAGCTTAGAAGGGTAAAAGGAGTTCTAAAACGTTGGACCAAATCCCTGTCCAATCCAGCTACAGAAAGGAAAGCAATTAAAGCCTCTCTAGCCTCTCATCAATCTCACATGGAGAGCGCCACAGTCACTGAGGAGTTGTTAGAGCAAGAAAATCAGCTGCAATAGAGCTTACATAAGGCCTGCTTAGCTGAAGAAGAATACTGGAGGCTAAAATCTCACAATCTCTGGCTCAAAGCAGGGGATAGGAGCACTGCTTTTTTTCACAAACAAGCCCAGGCCAGGAAATGTTTTAATACTATTTCTGAGATCGAGGATAATGACATTCATAAGAACTTTGCAGACATCAAGAAAGCGGCTAATTCTCACTTCCAAAATCTGTACAGCGAGGATAAGGATATGCTTCAATATTCAGATCCGTTAGATGTCATCCCCTCTTCAATTTCTCCTCGTATGAACAGGTTACTTGAGACAAAAATCACTAAGGAAGAAGTTAAAAAGGCCCTCTTTGATATGGATCTAGACAAGGCCCCGGGCTCGGATGGCTTATCTGCCAAGTTCCTTCAAGTTTGCTAGCCGATAGTAGAAAAGGATCTGCTCAAAATGATACAAAAGTCTCAAAATACACAGAAAATAGGAGGCAGTACAAACTCCACCTTCTTAGCCCTCATACCCAAGGAAAAAGGAGCCAACAATTTCAACAGATTTCGTCTAATTTCTTTATGCAACACTAGGTATAAGTTAATCACCAAAGTAATTGCAAATAGGCTAAAGACCATTCTTCCCATAATAATTCCGAAGAATCAAGGAGGCTTCATCCAAGGGAGGAAGATCATAGACAACTTCACCCTTGTTCAAGAGGCAATCCATTCCAGCTTTCTTCGAAAAGAACAAGGTATGGTGATTAAACTTGATCTAGCAAATGCCTTTGATCGAGTAAATCATAGTTTTCTCTTAAAAGTCATAAGCAAGTTTGGTTTTGGGGAAATCTTCATTAAATGGGTCTGGGCATGCATCTCAGAGCCATGGATTACCCCTCTTGTAAATGGAAGAGCCACTGATTTTTTCAAGGCTTCGAGAGGACTTAGGCAGGGGTGTCCTCTGTCCCCTCTGTTATTTTTCATCCAAGCCTCTGTCCTCAGCTTCCTCCTAGATAAAAAGATGCAAGATCAAGAAATTAATGGGTTGTGTATTGCAAGAGGGATTAAAAACATAAACCACGTCTTATTTGCGGATGACACTCTACTTTTAGGCAACGCCTCTCTTTCCACTGCCTCCAAATTTAAAGTTGTGTTGGATAAATTCAGTGAGGCCTCAAGCAGCATTGTAAACAAGAATAAATGTCACATCTTCAGCTGGAATACTACACCCAGATTGCTCTCTGTTATTTCTAGATGTCTGGGCTATGCAGTCTCCTCTTCTTGGAACTTGTTCAAATATTTGGGCCTTCCTGTTTTTCATAAGAGACATACAAGCAAAGATTGGCTTCCTCAACTTGAAAAATTCAAGTCCAAAATCCAAGCCTGGGGCTATTCCTGGCTCAACGCTACTGGCAAAATTGTCCTAATAAAATCTGTGCTATCCAGCCTCCCTCTATTTCAATTTACTGAGCTTCTCACTCCGGCATCCATTTTAAAAAAGATGGAAGAATTCATGCGCAGGTTCTTTTGGAAGGGAAAAAAACAGAATGAAAAAAAGATTCCCCTTATCAGCTGGGAAACCATCTCCAAGCCTCTACGGGAGGGTGGATTGAACTTCAAAAACCTATGTCAGCAGAATGTGGCTATGGCAGCCAATATTGTCTAGAGGATCATTGTGCCCAAGCCTAGCTGGGCCCAATTGGCTCTCTGGAAAAAGTATTTTAGAGGCCCACGCCCAAGCTGTTTAGACAACGTGATCCAAATGCCTAACTCGTCTTTCCTCAAATTATATGCTAAAGCTACTTCCTTAATCAAAGAGCACTCCTACTAGATCCCAGGAAATGGGAAAAAAATCAATATATGGACAGATAAAATTATGAATAAGGATCTAATTAAAGACAGAGCCTCAATTAGAGAATTGCGATGTTGGATGGACAGAGAGGGGTTGAGCTCGTTGTAGGACATTTCCCATTGGTGCGACTCTACATGGGCAGGCTAGAAAAGCATTGAAATTCTGGCTCACCTGATCAATGAATGGACCACGCTGCTTGATCTCCTACACGGCTTGGCTCCCACGCACATGAAGAAAAGAGACACGAAGGGCTGGGGGCTGAAGGACAATGGATACGCTGTCTCCATAGGATACTCCAAGCTGATCGAGAGGCCTCACGTCCCCCCTGACCCAGCACCTTGGCAGGGAGTCTGGCATGTTCCTTCATGGCCCAAGGTCGATTTCTTTGCTTGGCTCCTTTGCCATGGCATAATTCTAACTTATGAAATTTTGCAGAGAAAAGGCTTCCATGGTCCCTCCAAATGCTTTCTATGCAAAGAAAACGCAGAAACAGTTGTCCATTTAATGCTTGAGTGCAATTTTTCTAAGCAGATCTGGTTCTCTTTTACCCACAACTTGGATTCCAATCTTCTTATGCCTAGTTCCACTGTTGATCTTTTCTCAAATTGCGCACGCAGATATCCTGGTCACCCCAAAAATCAGGTAATCAAATCTGCATGGGCTATCCTTCCAAAGATTATTTGTTGGCATATATGGCTAGAACGGAATAGAAGAATTTTCAGAAATACCAACCAGAATCACAAGGCCTTAGAAATAAAAATTAAATGTCACATAAAGGAGTGCTTGACAGATATAAAAGATGACTCCAACCTCAGCCAACAGGACATTGCCTAGGGATCAATCCTAGATTTGCAATTTCAACCAGCAGATAGAATCGCTCCCCCTCTTAAAGACTGGAAAATAAGGAGACCTGAATCTGACTTCCACGACTGGCTCAAATCGCATTCAAGACACTCTCTCTTCTTTGATGGAGCAGCAAAGGGAAATCCGGGTAAAGCAGGAGCAGGAGGTGTTGTTGTAAATCCTCTTGGGGAAAAAATTCATTCCTTTGCTTGGGGACTTGGCCATGTATCCAGCATTCAAGCTGAGGCTTTGGCCCTCTTCCAAGGCCTAAAGATCCTCAAAGAACTAAACATAAGTGAAGTTATTATTATAGGCGACTCTCAGGTCATTATAAATGCAATGATTTCCAATTCCCTTGCATTGGATCTTAATCTAGCTAGACTGATATCCAGAATCAAAGGCCTGGAAAACGCTTTTCAAAAGCTGAATTACTTTCATGTGTTGAAAACTCAAAATAAACAGGCGGACATGGAAGCCAACAAAGCTGCCCTTCTCTCTTTCGGGGTCAAGATAAAAGACGAAGAAGAATCATGGGAACCCATCCCATAAGTTGTTTACTGTCATGTTTTACTGCCTGCTTCTAAACAAATTTGTTTGTATGTTCAAGTCGGGGAATATTTCTGAAATTGAAAAATTAGAATCCTTATCAAGGAAGAAGTCTTCAATTTTTAACAGCATTCTCACTCTTAGCAGAGAGATGCAACAGGACATAGAAGTCTTCAATGTAATCAGATTTTTGGCTTTCAAGCCAAGGTGAATATAAATACCCCATAACCGTTACTGTCAAAAAAATAAAACAAGAGTAGGAATACCCACAAAACATTTGGGTTGTAGTTGTTATCCTGAAAAAGGGCCACGAATGATCCATATTTAAATAGGAACGCAATAAAGTACAGAAATAACCATGAATATAGAGGTGCAGCAAAAATAATACTTCATTTCATTATTGTAAAATACTGAAATATGCTTACAAACAGAAATGGAAATAAACTAGCTAGGGAGATGGTATCTTATCTCTGACAAGAGATGTGGCAGCTACATGCCTCTGAACTGTGTTACAATGAGGCTTGAAGGCCTATTTATTGTTGAGAAACAATGGAAAACCCTAAACATCCAAAAACATAACCCTAGGAGATGAAACGCCAAACTGTGGGCCCCGTTTTGGGTAAATTGGTACATTAACTTCCTAGGGTCGTAACTTTGGCATACGATCTCTGTTTGACATGCACAATAGCTCATTAGAAAGATATATCTGAGGAATACGACTTCGGAAAGAGAAACATTAGTCCATGGACCCATGTTTCTCCCATATTTCCCAAAAAATGTTGTTTAGGGCCTCAAAATGGCTCCAGAAGTTTAGGGCCCGAAAAACTGCTAAAAATAGTAAATTGTACTATAATTAAAGAAACTGAAAAACTGAAAGATACAGTTGTGGGGGTCCAAGTGGGATAGGTGGGTGGCCACCAACATCCACCTGGATCAATGAACCTAATACAATCACATTCAATACTAATGAATGGTTTGTACAAAGAAGGGAAAGCATATGACACACTAGAGTTATTTACTTGATGGTGAAAGAGGGGTGCAACCAAAATGTTGTGACATATACTACCCTCATGGACAGAGTATGCAAACAGGGTGAGCTCCAAGAGGCCAAGGAATTATTGTATGAAATAGTTTTGATAGAAAAAATTGAAGAGGATATATGTAAGGTTGAGATTTAATTTTTAAGCCTTAGAAACCATGAGAAAATTGGAAAACATCTCAAATTTTTAGGGCCATAATTTCTGGCCCAAAAGTTAGAGTAGGGCAAATGAATTGTCAAAAAAAAGTTGTTTATAAGAAGAACATGGTTTTGAACCTAGAATCTAGACCAAAGGAAAAAAAATTATCGGGATTCCAAGAAGAAGCTATAGGAGACATTACGGGAAAAATTGGGCTTAACAGGTTGAACTTTCCAAGGACATAACTTTTGGCCCATATATCAAAATTGGAAAAATAGATAGTGAGAAAGCCAATGAAAAGAATAACATAACGGAAAACCCATTATTTGAAATTGGGTAAGAATTTTGAAGAAAATCCCACATGAAAACTATAGGAATTTTCATATTTAATCTCCTTAATTAAATATTGAGCAAAGCAAACAATGAATGTGGCAGATTTAAAGAGAACAAGCTTGCCATTGAATTGAAAATATGGAATGTCAAGAAAAGGGCTTGCCCTAATAATGTAATATTTACCAATTTGAGGGCTAGAGCTTGCAAGATGGGTAATAACCATGAAACTCTAAAATTGTATGTTGTAATATTAAAAAGAATCATGTTTGATATTGACATTTATATAGTTTAATTGTTGCCTTTATCATAAGCACAAATACAACTATAATGTTACAGTAGGAAATGGTTTGAAAGGAATAGCACATGATTATGTTATTCGCTCAACATTATTAAATTATCGATTTAGTAAAGTGGGCGAGCTATGTAGGCAACTGTTCCGGAAATGGAAAAATAAGGTTTGGTTTGTCATACCAAACCTGAAGCATGTTAACCTCTGTCCAACGAATGATGGCAATCAATTTGTTATGGAGTTGTTATCAGGTGTTCCCACAGACCATGAGAACAGATCTCTAATTTGAAATACATCTAGAATTATGGTTGTTGCTTAAGTGCCCTAAAAGGAGAAGCAAGGGTTGTGGAATTAAGACATCTATGTGACACCATAGGATAAGCATTGGAAAAGCAACACACTTGGCTACAAGATAGGTTATGCACAAGTTGTCACGGGTTTGTGACAAGTCATAATAGGTTTTGTAATAGGATTATGATGAGTTTGTTACAAGTGGCTGACTTTAGAGAAATTTTCAGGTCTAAATGGGCCTCCTAAGGAATATTATAAAATAATAGTGGACATAATAAAGTAAGATTAGATTATATCGTCAAGTTTTAGAGGGAAAAAAAGAAAAAAAAATACTCTTTCAACTTGTATTTTCAATTTATATCCCTAAGGTTTTACTCAAATTTTGAGCAGGAACACTCGTTGGATGCGGTATTTAATTCCTCATCTAGTGAGTACCCATGTTGCATACTTTCGATGGAACCTACTATACGAAAAAGGAGAAATACATGAAAAAACATGATTGCAATCACGTTTTTCATGTATTTCTCATTTTTCATGTAGAAACATCCATTGAAAGTATGCAACATGGGTACTCCTTTGATGAGGAATTAAATTCCACATCCAACGAGTGCTCCCGCTGAAAATTTGAGTAAAACCGTAGGGAGATAAGTTGAAAAAGTAGTTTTTTTTTTAATCTTTTTAAATTTTTTACTCCAAAAATGGTGAGTTATCCCCCATCCTTGACATCGTCATCTTAAATACTATTTGTTCTTATAAAGTTTATTTTGGTTGTACATTTTTGTTTTGAGGCCCATTTTAGACCTCAAAATTTCTTTAAGCAAGTCCATGACATGTTATAATAGGTTTGTCACAAATGTGTGGCAATTTTATGACAAATTATAACAGGTGGATTTACCATAGGTGAGTGACAAGGTTACTGTAGGTTATAATAGACTATAACAATAATTGTGATAGGTTTATCACAGAATGATAACAATTTGTAATAGGGTTTATGACTAGTCTTCTGGCAGGTCATGACATGTATACAACAAGGTTGTAACTAGTCCATAATAGGGTTATGGCAGGCTTGTGATAAGTTATGGCAGAATATAATAGGATAGGTTGTTATACAAATTTAGACAATAACAAGAATAAAGGCAACCAAAAATCTAAGAACAACAATTAAGGAAATATGATTTTATGTAGGTGCATTGCTTCGTGGTTGAGGTACTTGGAAACTAGTTATGGCTTTTTGCATTGCATCAAATTGTGTTTTTCACTATTTGTTTTTTATTGCATGTATTTGGTTATTGTTGCTCTTTTTGAAAGAATATATATATATATATATATATGAACTATTGTAGATATTAATACCATTTGTTTGATATCCTCTAGGTGTGACGATGATCATGCAAGGATTGCATGCTCATCGATGAGGGGAAGAGGAAGGACCTCCAGACTTGATGGTGTGCAAGTGGCACATGAAGCGTGGACAGCGCCCCAGAAATGAATCCGTTGGTGTGGCATAAGGACATGGACGTGAACTATGAATTTTGAGTACATATAATTATATATTATATATATATATTATTATATATATTATATATATATATATATATATTATATATATATATATATATATATATATATATGAACTATTGTAGATATTAATACCATTTGTTTGATATCCTCTAGGTGTGACGATGATCCAAGATTGCACGCTCATCGATGAGGGGAAGAGGAAGGACCTCCAAACGTTATGGTGTGCAAGTCGCACACGAAGCATGGAGAGCGCCCCAGAATGAATCCATTGGTGTGGCATGAGGAAATGGACTTTAAGCTATGGATTGTGAGCACAATTCATTATGTAGCAGTAGATTTGGTTGTATACATATGATGCACTCATTATATATATATATATATATATATATATATATGAACTATTGTAGATATTAATACCATTTGTTTGATATCCTCTAGGTGTGACGATGATCCAAGATTGCACGCTCATCGATGAGGGGAAGAGGAAGGACCTCCAAACGTTATGGTGTGCAAGTTGCACACGAAGCATGGAGAGCGCCCCAGAATGAATCCATTGGTGTGGCATGAGGAAATGGACTTGAAGCTATGGATTGTGAGCACAATTCATTATGTAGCAGTAGATTTGGTTGTATATGTATGATGCACTCATTATACATATATATCTATATATATATATATATTATATATATATTATATATATATATATATATATGAACTATTGTAGATTATTATACCATGTGTTTTGATTATCCTCTAGGTGTGATTGATGATCGTGCCAAGATTGCACGCTCATCAATGAGGGAAGAGGAAGACCTCCAGACTTTGATGGTGTGCAAGTAGCACATGAAGCGTGGAGAGGCACCCCAGAAATGAATCCATTGGCGTGGCATGAGGACATGGACTTGAAGCTATGGATTTGGAGAGCACACACACACAACACACACACAGATATATATATATATATATATATATTATATATAATATATATATATATATATATATTATATTATATATATATAGATATATGTATGTATATATGTATATATATGAACTATTGTAGATATTAATACCATTTGTTTGATATCCTCCAGGTGTGACAATGATCGTGCCAGGATTGCACGCTCATCGATGAGGGGAAGAGGAAGGACCTCCAGACTTGATGGTATGCAAGTGGCACATGAAACATGGAGAGCACCCTAGAATGAATCCATTGGTGTGGCATGAGGACATGGACTTTAATCTATGGATTGTGAGCACAAGTCATTATGTAGCAGTAGATTTGGTTGTATACATATGATGCACTAGAGACATTTCATAATTAAGGGGAAGAGGATGTTGAGAAACCAAGTGCATAAGGCTTAATTTTGATTTCTCATTCTTGATAATTACTCTTGAATGTTATTTTCTTTCTTATTACTTATTATGATATGTTCATCAAGTAATTATACAAATGTTCAAAATATAAAGATCACAAAGAGACAAGAGACACCGGAAATTAGGCTCCAAGCCATAGCAAACCCCAACAAGAGGGAAACCCCAACAATCCTTCTCTTATAGAGTCATATCAAAATTAGATATCCAAGACCAAGACCAAGACCCAAAAATTCCATGAACATGTGAAGTCCAACCCTCCTCCAATTCACTCCAAATTTGGTCAACTATCGTTAGAGTCAACGAAGGTCAAACTATCCAAATTTGTCATTTTCCTGAAATTTTGGTCTTGTCCTGAAATTTTGGCCCTGAAATTTCGGCCCTGTAGTAGTCATAGAATTTTTTTTCCTTCTTCATAAAAATTATTCTCCACATATGCTGGATCTTTTCTCCTTTAATTTGGTTCCCTTTTTCCTTTCTTAGTTTAGAAAATGGCTCCTTGAATTGTGCTTGATTGATATGCCAATAGGTAAAACTATCCTCTATATATTTATCTATCTAGCAGGTCGAGTAGGTGGCCCTTGGATTTGGCACAATGCAAGATTTTTTTAAAATGGAAATGGATCAAATATGGAATAATTACAAAACTGCATGGATCAAAAGATAGAACAATTACAAAATTACGAGGATCAAAAGATGAAAGATAAATCAAATGATTGAACAATTGAAAACTTCCATGGAACTTGTGTTCATACTTACCCTAGATGGGAGGTTCCCTAAATGTGGTATTTTAACATAAGGAAATCATGAAAATGTAGAGAAACAAAATTATTGAACCCCAATAACATATGACGATATTTTAACAAATTTGGAGAACATAAAGATTAAGTCTGAAAATCATGATTATCAATCACTCCAATATCCACATCATCGAGGGTTCAACTCAATCCCAATATGATAAAATTTGATGATAATAATCTCTAACATGAATAATCCAAATGGAGCAATTCTTTCCTCTACACCAAGTGCCAACATTATAAAAGATAACTCTTGCATCCTTGTATTTAGACCCTAATCAATTTGTTTGGTACCAATGGCTTTATGAATGAAAAAGGAATTCTATTGTCTCTTGGTTCATTTTTATGGATGATTTGATAGCACATTATGGAGATATTAAGAGAAACACATTGTTTCAGTGAATTGATAAATATTTTTAAAAGAGGTCCAATTACAAAGCACATTTAGTAATTTCAAATGTTGGATCTTATGGTAAAGACTGATTGAAAGGATAATTTGGTAGATCCATTTATAGAATTTAAGGAGTGCGTTCAACATGATGTGCATCTCTTCAAACCTAAATACATGTAGCATGCTTTCAATGTGTCAAGGAAAGTTGAAAATAAAAATATGGCTACTAAAAAGGTGGTCACTAACAACTATAGAGAGCACCATGTTCCGTCTCCTAACCTCACTCATCCTAGAAGGTTGATACCTCGACAAATTGATGAAAGAAAGGAAAAGGGATTGTATTTAAATTGTAATAACAAGTACATTGAGGAGAATAAATGTGGTGAGAAGAAATTTCTCTACATAGATTGTGAAGAGGGAGAAAATCAAGAACTAGTACCATCAAAAGATCTAAAATTGGAAGAGGCTACTCCAACAATATCTTATTATGCATTTATTGGCATCATCACTCCTCAAATTTTCAAGATAGAAGGATATATCAAAAAGAAAAAAGCACATCTTTGATTGATTCTAGTATAACTTCAATAATTGAAAATTAGCCAAACTTCTCAATTGTTTAATATATCCAACACTCAAGTTTCAAGTAATGATTTCAAATGGAGGCATCATAAATTGTTCAAGAATATGTCATAGTATTAAGCTCATTATGGAGGAGTATTTATTATATAATCAAATGGCTACAATCCAAAGGGGTGTTTTTGATGTTGTATTAAGCTTACAATGGTTACAATCATTTGGATTAGTGGATCTTATTTTTCAATAACTCTTTATTTGGTTACAATTATTTGGAACAACAAATTTTAATTTTCAATTACCTTTTATGAGATTTTCCTCGTAAGGCAAAGAAGTTTAACTCAAAGGTATCCAAGGGAAACCCTATAAGTGATAAGCTATAACAACATGACAAAATTTCCAAACAAGTGACAATATGTGTAATTTCACAATTGTGCTCACTAGATGTTTAAACATATAGACCCTTTTCTCTTATGGATCTCCAAAAATTTATCGAAAATATATATTAAAGTATCTAAAGAGATTCCTCAAGGTCTTCCACTAGCTCAATGTCATGACAATTTTATTCATTTGGAATTGAGAACTATACCACATTAGGTCTTATAGGTACCCATATGCACAAAAGAGTGATAATGAATGTATGGTTCAAGAGATGTTAGGTGTTAGCATCACTTATCCTAGAAAAAGTGTGTTATCTTCACTTGTTATGATGGTTTACAAAAAGAAAGGTTTGTGACCTATGTGTCCAAATTATAGAAAGCTCAACAAAATGACCATCCAAGTTTCATATTCTTGTTATTTATGAATTATTACATTGAATCACAAAGAGAAATATTTTTTACCAATTTGGATTTCCATTCTAGATATCATCAAACTATAATGATCCAAAAATACATCCTTAAAACATATAGAGCACATGAAAGTCATTATGAGTTTTTGGTGACATCATTTCCCTTACTAATGCAACTTCCACATTTCAAATTTTGATGAATTCTATTAACAAACCTTTCCTTAGAAAATTTGTGCTAGTATTTTCTTTATGATATAACTACATACACCAAATTGTGGGAAGAGAATGTACAATATGTCAACATGGTATTAAAACTTTTGTAAAAGTGACAACTATATGTGAAGCCTTCCAAGTGTGCTTTTGAAGTTCAAGAATTGGAATATTTGGGTCAAATTGTATTCATGAAGGTGTCAAAGTGGACCCTAACAAAAGTGAAGCTATGGTGGAATGGCCAATTCTAAAAAACATAAATAACCTTAGAGGATTCTTGGGATTGATGGGCTATTACCACAAGTTTGTCAAAAATACCATCAAATAGTAGCACCTCTAACAACATTATTAAAAAATGAGGCATTTTCTTAGACTCAAGAAGTGAACAAATCTTTTGAAAAACTTGAGGCTAAGTGTACAACTTCTATCCTACCCATTGTTGAGCATTGGAAAAGGTATGTATTTACCATTTATTTCTTTATCTTTTCCTTTGAATCATAACTCCTTTAAATTCTAAGATGGTAATATGCTAAAGAGTTATGATAGAATTAAGGAGATTTGTGATTGACACAAAATAGCTAATTATTGTCTTTTTCTATACGGAAAGTGAAGGAAATAGAAAATCACTATTCAGGAGGAAAAAACAAAGCAGAAGCAACTGCTTTCCCTTCAACAGGAAGTCGTATCTAGACTAGGAGATCAAGATCAGAGCGCATGGTCCAGGAAAAGGAAGAGAAAACGCGGCATCGGTGCAAGAAGACAAAACGATAAATTGGAGATCAAAGATATAACGAATCCCTCAGGATCCTTTGATCCTAAGGGATCGTTGCTTCAAGACTAATATGTACTCTTGATACTTCCGCCTAGCCATTATAAAAAGGGACAGCACTGGTAGCCCAAGGGGCGGATATTATTATCAATTTCTAGAACTTACTGTTACAATCTCAACTTTTATCATCGAATCTCTTTGAAGAGAGATAGTTGTAACTCTGCAATATATGAGTAATATATAACTCAGTTGTTGTTCCATTATTTGATCCTAGAGTAAACACAATAGTGCTTCCCTGGTGGCTAAGGGCCTGGCCCTAGTGGATCCACTTGATTCTTGTATCAATATTTTACAATTATAGTCATGTGTGGTTTGATTTCCTTTGCATTTCCTTACTTCGCTTTATTCAGTATTCTTATGTTTCTAAACATTTCACTGAATTTCTCTGTTATATCAAAATCGTAATTGGATAGTAAGATTATTATTCACAACTTAAAATGTCATGTTGTTCATTCTGAAACAATATTTCGCTGTCTAATTCGGATTCTATTGTTCATTTATAGTTGCGATTGTTGTTCATTTAATTATGGTTCACTTACAATTGCAATTGTTGTTCATTTAACTACCGTTCAATTATAACTGCAATTTCCATTCCTTTATACCTGTGGTTAATGTCTATTATGCTAGAATAAGATTACTGATTCAATTACTCTATAGTCGTTGTGTGTTTACACTTAATTAGGTTTGTTGTTCCTATTAGTTGAAGAATGTTGTTCAATTCATTTCGGTTAGGATTGTTGCTCAATTCGCTTCTGTAGATTAAGCTTTGTTGTTCAACCTTTTCAATAGATTTAGTTGTTGTTCCTTTTCTACTAATCGAGTTTTTATTTCTAGTATTTACTTTAGTGTGGATGGAAAGATCTACAACTCTAACGAACATTGACTACTGTTGTCTAAGTTCTCATATTGGAGATCTTGTCTGTGGTTGATTTTCATTTACATTAGTTTACAGGGGAACGAGTTATCATTACTGAATGCACGACTGATGGCTACTAAATAAACAATTTAGTTACAAAGCATTTAAGTTTCTTGCCATTACAATTAGATTTTGTTTCCAGCATTCATTTACTTTTGCAAGCACTATACTGCAAACATTACTCTTGAACAAGTGACCGCCTCAGACTGAGTACACTCTTGAGATAAAAAATCGTGCATGGATTGATAATTAATGTAGGATAAATAAGAGTTAAAAAGACACCTTTTATACCTCAATATTTTTGCATCGTTGTCGGGGAGAGTGTAGCCATTTGTTTCTTTTGAAAAGAGAGTAGTGTAAGTACCTGCTAGGAGAGAGTTGAGTTTTAAAAACGGAAGGTAAGAACCTGCGTGCGGAGCATGTAACAGCCCTGCTCCCCTGCCCGCTTTCCTGCAAATTTGTTGACTATTTTGGGTAGAAATAAGTATTTGATTTGTTTGCATAACTAAGAAAAAAAAGCTTGAAAAGAATCCAAAACCACTACCCAAAACTGATAAAGCTAAGGGACCGGTGACCCTTGGGAGATCGACCTTTATAGATGATATCATTAAAAAGGCAGAATCTCAACCATTAGTAGGTCCTAGAAAAGTTACTTCTAGACAACCTACTAGCTCCCTTTGAGCCATAGAATCACCATCTGTAGCCTTTGTTAAGGTGCACAACCAAACAGAGGAGCAAGATTTTCAAGAAATTGAGAATTCTAGCCCAAAATCGTTACAAGAAGGGAACCTTAGTAATCTCTGCGAAGGAGGAGAAACAGGGGAAACAGAAGAACCAAGATCTCCTCTTGGAATAGTTCAGCCGCTAAGTGACCCAAATAAGGGGAGTGCTGTCAAAATCATCGAGAACAAAGCTGAAGAACCTGAAGAGTTAAGATACCCCCAGATATTAGTTCAAAAAGGAGCTATCATCATCCCATACCAAGGAAGTGTTGTTAAGGCCATTCCTACTCCTTCTACTCAGCCTAGGAATAACTCCCTAGAAACCCTAGAAGGATATTGGCACATATTTCAAATGGTCGAGAACCAGCAAACACCTCAAACCTCCACATTGCAATATCCCGTTGTAGATATTGCAGTTAATGCACCTATGAAGGCCATTCCTCTCCAGCATATTCCTACATTCCATGGCCTAACATCGGATGATCTAGATGCATTTTTATTTGAATTCGATGTATTATGTCGGGGGTACGACTATACCAACGATCCCCAAAAGCTAAAATTATTTCCCTCCACATTAAAAGGAGCAGCTTTACGATGGTTTATGGGGTTAGGTGGAGGTGTTATAAATAACTGGGATCAAATGAAAGGTGCTTTTCTAAATAAATATCAGGATTATTATAGATCTAGAGAATTAAAGGATGAAATATTTCAAATGATAGACCTAATGAAACATTGGAGGAATATGTAGAATACTTCTAATACAATCTTCAGAGATCTCCTTATGCATCATTACCCTTACCTGACAATGTGTTAAAAATGACATTAATTAAAGTGATGAAGGAACAATGGGTTGAAACACTAAATATTATGGGAAAAGGTGACATCTATCAAGAAAATTTTGCTGACATTATTGATTTATGTATCAGGAGTTCAAGAGGTTGTACAAGGCTAAAACCAGCGGAATGTGACATGCTCACAAAGGACAACAAGATCTCTGGTGGAGGAGTAACCCACGCAGAAATCAGGAATTTACTGGAGAATTTCAAAACTGATATATTGGGGACTCTGACAACGTAGCTAGATATTATGCAAGCTAAATAGAAACAAGCAAAAGCAGAGAAAAACCTGGCAATATTCTTCCCTAGATGCAGAAAGAAACACAACCATAAAGAGTGCCCACTAGATGCAGTCCAAGTCTACGCTATTTGTACAAAAGATCACTCTAGAACTACCCTTCACTCCCGGGTTTGAAAGCAGTGTACAAAGAAGTGGAAGAAGAATCAGAACCAGTGTACCTACTCAATAAGCACTGTCAATGGCAGCCACGACAACCAGGTATGCCCTTCGATCCATCTTCTTCTTTCCAACCTCCACAATATCATGCTCAGCAATATAATACAATCTGGAAAAATCAGCCACCCTTCCCAAACTGGTCACAACAACCATTTCCTTCATCACCATGGCCAAATCAAACAAGCCAAACTAATTGGCCAAACTTTCCCTACTCCCCACCATGTTGGCAAAACAATGCATTTCCAACACAATGGTCCCCTTCCACTCCACAGAGTCAAGCTTGGCAATCAAACTGGCAAAGACCGATGAATCAGCCAGCTAGAACCATTCCTCTCCCTCAACCCACATTGCCAGCGCCATATACACTATGACAAAATCCCCAGTCCAACTTAAGACCGCAACTCCCAGCCCAACCCAACCTGAACTCTAATAATAGACCGGTTCAATCTGTTTAGATAATCGAAACACCAGAACTAGAAACTGATGTAAGGTAGTGCAACGACCTTTAATTAAGGTCTAGACGCATAATAGAAACTGAGGGAGATAAAAATGCTCAAGTTGAAAATTCGTTACCTACAGAACAACCACTACAAGAAGAGGATGTGGTCAGGTAACAAACTCACAACCAAGCAACCACGTCTTCTCCCCCATTCCCAGAACGATTAATCATACCACGCCTTATAGAACATCCTGACTTTGATCTTCTGAAAGAACTACAAAATTTGTGTATAAAAATCCCACTCCTCCAAGCTATCCAAGATATCCCAATATATGCAAAAACCATCAAAGAGTTATGTATAAGAAAGCCAAAGAGGAGAATAACAACTAACCCAACTGTCCAAGTAGTTGGCACCCTGTCTGATCTATTATCAGGAAGAGAAGCACCTGTCAAATATGAAGACCCAGGGAATCCTATAGTGACGGTGCAAATCAATGGACAAACCTTTTCAAATGCCTTAGTTGATTTAGGGGCTGCAATTAATATTTTAACAACCACTACTTGTCAAAAACTTAGCATTACATCAGTGGAACCAACCTCCACCTTGTTGGAACTGGCTAACCGATCGGTAGTTAGGCCAAAAGGTACACTACACGATGTAATGGTATCCGTAGATT
Source organism: Pinus taeda (assembly GCA_000404065.3). Classification (NCBI taxonomy): domain Eukaryota; kingdom Viridiplantae; phylum Streptophyta; class Pinopsida; order Pinales; family Pinaceae; genus Pinus; species Pinus taeda. The sequence continues at coordinate 43,186 of APFE031187178.1, forward strand.
CCTATGAATACCCTACCGACTTTCTGATAATCAACCCCAAAAATCGACTCGATGGACACCCTTTAATTTTAGGTAGACCTTGGCTTACGACTGCTTATGCTTACATTGGTTGCCGACAAGGCAGTATGACTATAACTAGAGGGAGTAATATCAAGAATCTACCCCTATACCCTCCAGCCCAGCCAAGTTTAACCATAATGAAAACTAACAAAAAACCTGTATCATACCTCACAGAAAACATTAGGTCCCCATTAACCATAGAAGATGTCCTCGATTTTAAAGACCAAACAGAGGATGATGTTATTAACAACTTCATTAACAAATCTGAATCCAGATCCGATGTACAATGTCACATGATAGAGGCAGCATTTGACAATGAGCTCGAAGAAGATCCCCTCAAAGACACTCATGATCAATCAATACCCATTACCTCTATTTCAAACATCAAAACTATAGAGATTGAGCCAGGAAAAACCTTGAACATTAACAAAAACCTGACTCCTGAATAAGAAGAGAAGTTGGTCCAACTACTGAGAAAATATAAGGAAGATTTTGCATGGGATTATCCGGACATGAAGGGAATTGATCCTTAGTTGTGTACGCACCACATTTATATAGAAAAGGATGCTAGACCCATTCACCAACCCCAACGGAGACTCAACCCTCACCTGAAAGATATTGTGAAAGCTGAGTTACAAAAACTTTTAGATGTAAATTTTATTTATCCAATCTCTGATAGCAAGTGGGTCTCCCCACTAGTAGTGATGCCAAAGAAGAATGGAAAATGGAGGATTTGTGTAGATTACAGAGAATTAAACAAAGCAACCCAGAAAGACCACTTTCCCCTTCCATTCATTAATCAGGTATTAGACACATTAGCAGGAAAGAAATTATTTTCTTTCTTGGATGGCTTCAGTGGATACAATCAAATTGAGATCGCCCCTGAAGACCAGGATAAAACTACTTTTACCTGTCCTTGGGGAACATTTTCTTACAGAGTCCTACCCTTTGGCCTATGCAATGCCCCTGCCACATTTCATAGGGCCATCCTCAGCATCTTTTCAGATTTAATAAATGAAGGGCTTGAAGTATATATGGATGATTTCACACCATATGGAGATGGTTTTCAGCCAACACTAGACACATTGGAAAAGGTGTTGCCACGATGTATTGCCACCAGGCTTTGCTTGAGCCATGAAAAGTGCTATATGATGATGACTAAAGGGCTCATCTTAGGTCATTATATCTGAGCAGCTAGAATACAGGTAGATCCGGCCAAAATTCAAATAATTTTGTTAATACCTACTCCTACCACACAGACAGAGGTACGTAGTTTTCTAGGATTTTCTGGTTATTATAGGAGATTCATAGAGCATTTTTCTCGAATAGTTGCACCTCTATATGCACTGACATGGAATTTGATTTTATCTGGACAGATAAATGCGACTGTGCTTTTGAGGATCTGAAAAAGCTTGTGTCAATAGCCCCAGTGCTTAGAGGCCCAAATTGGGATCTACCATTTCAAATTTCATCTGATGCTCCAGACACAGCTATTGGAGCAGTCCTTGGGCAGGAAGAAGACAAAAAACCATATGCAATCTATTATATTAGCAACAATTTGTCTCCTGTTGAGCTAAACTATACTGTAACTGAAAAAGAGTTTTTAGTTGTAATACATGCTGTAAATAAATTTAGGCATTATATCACTGGATATCCTATTGTTTTATATACAGATCACTCTACCATAAAATACTTAGCAAATAAACCTATTACAAACGGTAGAGTAACAAGATGGTTGATTTTATTGCAGGAATTTGACATCACAATAAAAGATCGACCTGGCAAAGAGAATCTTCTAGCTGATTTTCTCTCACAAATGCCTAAGCTAGCTGACATAGCAGCAATTGAAGATCAATTCCCAGATGAACATTTGTTTGTTGTTACTATCAAGACACCTTGGTATGCTAATGTTGCAAGTTATTTAGCAGTAGGAAAATTACCAAAGCATATAACCCCCAATGAATGAAAATAGATTGTGCAACATAGTACCTAATTTTCTTGGATTGGGGGCTACCTATTTCATACAGGGGCAGATATGCACATCAGAAGATGTGTCCGTGAAGACGAAATATTTGACATTCTTAAAGCTTGTCATGACAGACCGTGTGGCAGACATTTCGCACATCACAGGACTGGTCACAAGGTTTTCCAAACAGGTTATTACTGGCCCACAATCTTTAAAGACGCTAAGAAATTTGTTCAAGCCTATGACAATTTCCAAAGAGAAGGACTCCTTCGACAATCCGACGAAATTCCCTTAAACCCACAGTTAGTAATCGAACCATTTGAGCGTTAGGTGTTAAGAAATTTACTGCATAACATAAATAATTACTTAGAGGAATAAATATAAAAATAACCAGCAACAACCATAAACATATAAACACATAAGTTTATCCGTGAAAACCCCAAATCCAAGGAAAAACCCAACGTAATAAGATCTCATTAGCATTGGCCAAAACCCTAGCCAATCCGACCAAGTGAGCCTTCACCGCTCACCTCCAGGTCTTACATTACAATGAAGTCCTTCCAGCCTTTTATAAGCTCCATTACATATAATAACACAGGTAGAATACTATGGGCGCACAATACCATGTGCCCCAAAACCATCACTATTTAACCTGGTCAAATTTGACTCTATTCCGAGTCAAGTTTACCTAACAATTCCCCCATTAAACTTGACTTGAGGTTCCTTGACTAACTCCAGCCAAACCTGCTAAGTGAGACAGTCCCGCTCACTCTAGCTCTTACCCCCCTCAGAGTTCTTTTACCGAGGGTATTTTTAACCTGACATCCCCCCTATCACCTAGGTCTAACCCAAACTTTATCGGTGATCACCGAGGGGTACACATGACTTACCAGGTCTTACAGTAGTATGCTCATTTACATGCAATGAATTTGACTTCATTAAAAAAAAATTGGTTATTGTTGCTGTGATTCTGATCCAACCTCTCTCAATTTGATTTGCTCAAAAACTTCTATCAAACCGCTCCAACTGCGAGCCCGACAAGAACCTCGTAGATTCCAGCACTGGTGGCCTCACGCAGCAGAAAACGAACAATTTTTGAAGCCGCATGAATAATTTTCTTCTGCTAACCTGCATGCAGCCCACGCCTACTCCATCTTTCAACATGGCATAGAACACACAGGAAATATCCCTTATCGATTCCCTATGAAAAAAAGCTCTGAACAAAATCAGCCTTGAATTTTAATATTACCAAAGGTATCTCTCAACCTTCTTTAACTAGCCACATGAATCCCGAACAATTTGTTAGCATGTTCCAAACCGGTAAATATCGCAAATGCACTGCGATCCCTAGCAGTGACGGCACTATCTTCCGCACATTCTCCTTGAGGTTCTTCTGTGTACGATTGTTCCACCATTATTTTCCAAACCCAGATCTGTAAAAAGGCTGCATTGATCTCATCAGACACTATAAACCCTTGGCATCAAAGAATCCCTTTGAAGCCAATATCTGGCTCTGATACCAGTTGTTAAGAAATTTACTGCATAACATAAATAATTACTGAGAGGAATAAATATAAAAATAACCAGAAACAACCATAAACATATAAACGCATAAGTTTATCCAGTAAAACCCCAAATCCGGGGAAAAACCCAACCTAATAAGATCTCATTAGCATTGGCCAAAACCCTAGCCAATCCGACCAAGTGAGCCTTCATCGCTCACCTCCAAGTCTTACATTACAATGAAGTCCTTCCAGCCTTTTATAAGCTCCATTACATATAATACCATGGGAATAATACTATGGGTTCACAATACCATGTGCCCCAAAACCATCACTATTTAACCTGGTCAACTTTGACTCTATCCCGAGTCAAGTTTACCTAACATTAGGTGCTCAATTTTGTTCGTCCGATCAACCCATCATCAAAACAAAAAACATATATTCTAGTAGCAACAGAGTATGTTACCAAATGGGTTGAAGTAGAGACTTCCAAGAGCTACAAGGACTCTGTGATTCATTTCCTATTCCAAATATTTATGCGATATGGCCTCCCGAGGGACATAATCACGAACAGAGGACCAAAGTTTGTAGGTAATAAAATCGTTGCAACATTAAAAAATTATCACATTCAACACAAAATTACCACTCTGTATCACCCACAAGAAAATGGCCAAGTAGAGAGCACGAATAAGGTGATAGAGGCAATCTTACAAAAACAGTTGCATCGCACAGAAACAATGTGGAGAAACACCACCGGTTATTCACCATATCAGCTAGTATTTGGAAAAGAACCCATCTTTCCAATAGAGTTTGAAATACAAACATTAAGAACAACACAGGAGATCAGTCTGAATTTAAATGAGGCCCAGACTAGCAGATTACAACAAATTAACGAGCTAGATGAAATTAGGCTCTCGGCTCTGCAACACACTGCATTAATTAAACAACAGAGAGCAAAATGGTACGACGCCCTAATCAAAAAGAAAATCTTCCACGAAGGATATTGTTGTAGATCTAACCCAGATATTATAGATCTGATAAGAAAATATAAGATAATGCAAATAAACCCAAGAATAATATGAAATGATTATTTATTATCAAACCCTTATGGTAGGGCAACACCATACATTCACTCCTTAAGGAAGGAAAATACTCCACAAGCCATATGCCTGTTCATACAAGAATACTTCTCTTCATATCTCTCCATGTGGAGTCTATAACCTAAATCGCTGAAACTCTATCTCCCACATATGCCCAATTTCTCTCTTCTGCACTGGCCACGCAGTCTGCAAAATCACTCTTGAATATTGTTGCCACTTCTAGCCCCCAGACTCACCCAATAGCCAAAAAATATATTGAGCCTTCTTCTACTAATTTATCCCAGCAATAGCCCTCTGGAAGAACGCTGCAATGGCCACGCTAGATCCACTACCGTGTCCTCCAGAAATATGCACTGTTGGGGAAAACTAAATACAAATGCAGGAAATATCTCTACAAATCTCCTCCAGAGTATTATGGATGAACCTATCTAGGGTTGTACTTGAAGTCCCTCGAAGAAAGGGCGATTTCTCCACTTGTAAAACTCTTGCTAAATAGCGAGTGACCTGGCTAAAAAACTCGAGCAGCATAATCAAATTTGATAAGTCAATAATTCCAAATGAAGTGTGCTTCCTTCCTTTTATAAGTTTTGTAGAGCCTTTCTTCCTGCCTGTTCTTCATTCTCATGGATTTCGAATCATTGGCTTAGGGAGTGTGTATTTCTTATGTGGGTGATCCCCACATATCTTTTTTTCCCATGGAAAAATTTGTAATTTCATTTATGGAAGAAATTACATTTTGTAGATGCATATGCATATGCCAAAATTTTCATCGAAACAGAAGATGAGAATATCAAAAAGCTACTCCCAGAAAAACATGTGGGAAGTAGACCCAACAAAGTCTAGGATGAGATCATAAAAGTGTCATAAACAGTCAAAATATGTATTATCTCGTCCACGCAGGGGGATAATACCAAAATAGAGTGATAGAGCCAATCCTATTAGCCCCTGAACAATATATAAATAGCATAGTAGAAATAAATATGTACAAAATCTGATAAAGAAAAAATTGTCCAAAAATTAGACCATTATGTCCATAAATGGTCTATGATAATACTGGTAACTAGCTCCGTCGATCTGCTCCGTAATCAGCCAATTGCCTTGCCCCCTGTTCGCGCCTTCTTTGAAAAGGCGGTCAGCCTCAGTGTTCCGCTCCCTATAGATGTGATTGCATGAGAAAGAGTCAAATTGGAGATCCGTCTTAAAGCTTCATCCAGAATGTGTCTTAATGAAAAGGAGCAATAGCAAGAACATTTATTTAGCCAGTCGCAGACAATCATAGAGTCACCAAACAATTGTAGAGCTTGGCAATTCTTTTCTTATGCAAATCTGATGATGTAGTAGGCTGCTGAAATTTCGACAAAAATATTTGTACCCCCCCGTAGACCCATGGAAAGCTTGAAGGAGTGACTCTCTGAAAGGTGAAGGATAGCCCCCCCCCCCAACACCCAATATCTTGTGCAGCCCCATCAAAAAAAGCCCAGGGATGGGAGGGGTCAAAAAGTTCCGGAGAGATGATGTGGGGGTGAGTAATGGGGGGATCATCTGGGATGAGATCAAAATCAGCTTTGATCAAGGCTACCATGATAGGCCAGCGAGGGGGGAATTATGAAAAATGAGTTGATTACGGGCAATCCAAATGGCCCAACAGAAGAATAAGGGAAGATTCCTCAGTTTGGTGGGGGAAACAGAAGAATACCAATCGATTCAGGTCGCGTCCAGGGTGCCCTAGAGCCAGGTGTAAGGAGATGGTATGATAGATGAAACAAGGTTCCAGAAGTGGCGAATGATCGGGTAGTGAAGGTAGATGTGGGAAGCATATTCACCCTCCCCTTTCCAGAAATGACACTAGTGAGTTTCCAGAGGTGTTTCCACCACTTTTACAGCACAGGGGGCTTACGCAGTTCCGCCAGAACAGTGTATCTTTCCTTAGGTGTGTATCTCCCCAACTTCACCAGTGCTCAGATGATTTCATCATCACCCCCCGTTAGCCTGATATGAGCTTCAAGTATAGCTTGTATGAAGTTCCTCCAGTGCTGCTACCAAGGAGGGGGAATGTTGAGCTGAAGGTCAGATTTCCAAGCCTGTTGAAGAAAAGTGGTGTTGTATTCATCTGCTATGTGTTCAAGGTGGGTGATGTGCTGCTCCCTTAGGTACAATAAGAGATCAGCCAGTAGTTAGTGCATATTGTCGCAGCCAATCCACTGGTCAATACCTATGTGAACCTTGTTCCCTCATTTTCTTCTTCAGGTGATGCCCACACGAATGGGATCCAAAGCCTTCAGGAAAACCCTCCAGATAATTGAAATGCCTAAGCAGAGCCTGGCCGGTCTACTAAGCCATTCCAGAACATGAGTGGGGGCAATATATTTAGAGTAGGTGACCCTTGTCCAAAGGTTGTCCGAAGCAACCAACTGCCAGCCAAGTTTTGTAGCTAGGGAAGAGGAGAAATCATCAAGATTTCTAAGTCCCCAGCCACCCCATTTTTTAGGAAGTGTGAGGGAGTCCCATTTGATCCAAGCAAAAATTCTACCCAGCTATTTTCCTCGCCATAAGAATCTGCAGCAAAGATTTTGAATTCATGCCAGAATGCCCCTGGGGATCCAGGCAAGTGACATCCAATAAACAGGGGTTGCTTCAAGTACACTCTTAATGAGAGTCAAGCGGCCTGCACGGGACAAAAATATAAAATACCAAGTATTTAGCTGCTTTTCCAACTTAGCAATGAGCCAAGTCCAGTCCGAAATCTTATAACCAGTTGGCTTAAGCTTATATCCCAAATATTTCAGCCCCTCCTCCAGAGGCAGCAAGGTAAAATTGAATCTCTGGAGTGCATAATGAATTTCATGTTGAGTGCAAGCCGCAACCGACAAAGAGGATTTTCCTTCATTGATGATCATACCAATGGTCAGTTGAAAAAGAGAAAATATATCTCTGAGCATAGTAATATCCCCCACATTTCTGTTGAGGAAAATCAGCACATCATCTACGAAAAGAAAGTGAGTGAGCATGCAATCCTCTGTGATATTAATGCTAGAAAATCTACCTCTACTGTGCTCTTCCGTGATTAACCGACCAAGGCCTTCCATGATTAAGAGGAAAAGTAGAGGGGAGAGAGGACACCCCTGTCTAAGTCCCCGAGTCAACAAGCAAAAAGGGGATGCACTCCCGTTGACCAAAACACTGAAACGCATGTTAGAAATACATCCCATGATCCATTTAATGAAAATGTGAGGGAAACCAAGGTGAGATAGCAACATTCTCAAGTATAACCAGTTCACCCAGTCAAAATATTTTGATAAATCCACCTTCATGATCATACCTTTGCCCTTCCTACAGTGAAGAGAGTGTAAAACCTCCTGAGCCGTTCCAATCACTTCATCTATTTGTCTATCCTTTAGGAAAGCAAATTGTTCAGGCAAGATATGATTAGATAAGATGGGCTTCAGTCTGTTAGCAATAATTTTAGCAATAATATTATATAGACAGTTACAAAGTGAAATAGGGCGAATATCAGCGAAAGTGGATGGGTTGTCTACCTTCGGGATCAGAGCGAAGAAAGTGGAAGATATAGCAGCTTCCATCTGACCTGAGACTCTAGTCTCCTCCACTTCTCTGAGCAGATCCTGTCCAATCAGATCAAAAAAATCCAGGTAAAATTCGATGGTCCATCCATCAGGACTGGGGCTCTTGTCCTTGCTGAAACCTTTTAAGGTATCCTCTAGTTCCCCCAGAGTAACCTCCTGAATCAGAACTTCCTCATCTTCCTGATTCACATAATGGGGGAAAAGTTGTGCCACCCTGATAATCTCAGCTAAATTAATCTCCCCTGGGTCCCTATAGGCTTCTTTGAAATGGGAGATAGCGAGAGCAACGAGCTGGGGGAAAGTATGTGTTGTCTTTCCCTAATAATCTTGCATTTGCTAGATTGTATTGACAGCTTTCCTCCCGTTTGCAAATTTATGAAATAATTTAGTGTTTGCATGGCCTTCTTGGATCCAGATGGCTCTGCTCCTTATTCTCCATTTGTCTTCTTTCTCCTTTAGGATTTTACCTCGAGCCAGGAAAAGGGATGAGATATGATTATTGTGCTCCTTCGAGCTATAAAGACCCCCTTGTTCTTTTTCAAAGAACTCCAGGTCATTTAATATGTTTCAGTGCAACATCATCATGTAGTCTTTTTTGATGGGCCCAACTTTTAGACAATTTCCTTAGCTCCATTAAGTTATTGATAAAACCAGATGAAAACGAGCTACCAACCCGTGGAGGGTTTGTTTTCCAAAAATATGTGACCATGCTGATATAAGAAGCATCATTTAACTAGGTAGAAATGAACTTGAAAGGACCCTTCGGCTTGTCACTTCCTCGCCCAATCTCCATGTAAATTCGCAGATGATCCGAAAGCCCTCCTGAGCCCACCCATTGTTGAATATTGTGGCCCAAATCCAAGATCTGTTCATTTACTAGGAAACGATCCAACCTCCTATCCAAGCCATTTTCACCCACTCGATTATTTCTCCAAGTGGCCTGTAACTTCATAACAGGGATGTCTATCAGATGGTGAAGTTCCAGGATAGATGAGAAGTAGTTTGAGAGAGGGTCCGATTGGGCCCGTTGACCCCAAGATTCGGCAAAACCAATGGAAAAATTTAGGTCCCCACCTACAATCAGGTTACCAGTAGAGAATTTCTCTGAATCCAGAAGGTGCTCCCAGAAATCTGGCGATTTAGGCAGGGACCATATATATTGGAAATGCTGAGCGGGGTCCCCAATTCTACAGAGTGTACATCGACCCCAATAAAACCTCTCCCACCCTAGTAGTTGGTTACTTTAATAGAATGATGATTAGTACCTAAAATTAGACCTCCAGAATGGTTGAGTGCATACAAACTAGTAAAATTCCATCCTGGAAGAAAAAGTTCCAGGGTTCTCACAATATCACTGGTGAGTCCCAAGGTCTCCTTGAGGAAAATGATATCCAAAGAGTCAGCAGAGAGGAGCCGACAAAGTGCTAGTTTTTTCTTGGGCCTAACAAGCCCACAACAATTGAAGGATAAAATCTTCATGGAGGGGGCTCAGGCAGGGTGTTCTTGCTCTAAGAACCCCAGTAATGGTGGATTGCTTTCGCAAAGCAATATCAACATCCAATTGAGCTTGTGCAATTTTTAGTTTAGAAGGATGGCCTTGGGAGGATTTGGTAGCCGGGGGAGGGTGGAGGATGTCCAGTCCAACCTGGTCCATAGAGGAAAGCCTCGTACGAGACCGGGTGAGGTATCGAGGGGCAGATGACTCCACCAATGAGGTCGAGGTCAACAGGGGGGGTGGAATAAAGCAAGACAGGGGGCGTGGGGGCTAAAACTGTGAGGGGAGGGGAGATGGTGCAAGTGCAAGAAATATGGGACTCCAGATTTGCATAAAATCCCAAACTCAAAAACTATTCAGATAATTTGTTATGCATATCAAGCAAGCAAATTGAGGAGGGTTAAGGGAGAGGAAGGCATACTCGATGAGAAGGAGTTACCCGAGGCTATCACAGCTGAACCAAGAGCTGGTGGAGGAGGTCGAAGTGGCGGATGACCACGCTTCCTCGAAGTGTTATCTGCCAACTCCGCCGAACGCTGACCCGAACTCGAAAAAGTGCCAGTTCCCCCAGAGAGAGGAGTAGAACGACGGTGAAGATCCTCGGTGGCACGAGGCAAATCATCTCTGGCGGGGTCTCCCTGAGACAGAGCGTCCTAAACTGGAGAAACTTGGGGCGAAACCCTCTTTGAGAGCCTAATATTCCACTTGTTCAGTGGGCAGTATTTGAAAAGGTGCCCCACCTTGTGGCGGTGTCTGAACCTGAAGGGAACCCCCTTGTAATCTAGCATTTGTCTCCGAGTCGAGTTCCTCCATTGGATGTTGATGTATTCCGGGAGTCCACCTGAGAGGTCAAAGTGAACTAAAATCCTGTATGCCATATTCCGTGTGGAGATATATGATTCGTCATATGTGATGAATTTTCCCATGGCATTCCCAATCTATCTAAAAATCTGCTCCGACCAAAAATGTATAGGTAGACTTGGGAGACAAACCCAAACCGGTCCAGTCCCAGCCTTTTCAGTCTCAGGGTCAAACATCGGGGTCCATCTATAAAGGAGGACAGGTACCTGATCAATGTGCCAAATAGTTGTAAGGACCTAATTAGTTTGAGAAATGGTCTTGAAACAGAGGGCAAACCAACCCCTCACAAATGTCTGGATGCAAGGGGGTTCCAAAAGGTGATGTCCCTAGACCTCCATCATCCACTGCTGCAAACATTCCACAGTATAGTGCTTGCCCCTGACCCGACCAACTAGAACCCTTTCAGCCGATTCCATTGCCTCACTGAAAGGTGTGTCTTTGGCAAGTTTCAAGAAGAGCTCGTTGATGCACGAGGGAAGGCGTTTCTTCCTTTTAGAGGACCCTGAAGATCTCTTGTTTAGTGCCGCTGCCGCCGTATCCTCCAGGCCATCCCCAGCCGCTGACTGTTCTTCGTCGAAAAAACCTGAAATGATGCCAATATCTGAGAAATTTCCCTATGGGAGGGTTCCCTGATCTAGAGGCGTTGTAAGTAATGAAGAACTGCTATTAGGAACAATATGGGACCCAACCGAGGGTTTGTTCAAAGCATGCCCCTCAGATTGAGGTCTAGTACTAAGCTCAAGAACCTGAGAGCCAAATGCACTACATCCCCAAACGTGCGAGAAGGGTGCCCTAGGGGGAAGAGGGCCAACAAAATCACGAATCGTCATTGCTCCAGGAGCAACTGAAATGGAGGGGATGTGCTGCTGAGAGAGAGAGGGTATGGCTTCCACTTCAGAAGCTAGTTCCTTCTCGAAGGTAAGAAAGTCATCCACAAAGGTTCCGGTCTGAGGCCAAATCAGCTGAAGAAACCGCGGAGAAAACATTAGCCTCCATAACCGAATATATAAAAAAAACAAGCTGACAACTGCCAGAGGGAGAGTCAGTGGGGGATCAAGAAACCACCTAGAGGAAACAAAGGTTTACGAAAACCGGAACATAAAAAAACCACCTGCAGATAAGGAGGATCCCGAGAAAACCACAGGAAAGAGCCAGAACCCGCAATAAAAGGTTAATCTTTGTGGCGAAAAGGAAAACAAATGACGGTCCAAAGGAAACCTTGTAAATGCCAAATAAAAACGCCGGAACAATAAAAGACTAGGAGACCAAATGAAAAGGAGTTGGGTACAGAACAAACCCCGAGCACCCGTGAGTTGTAGAGTAGGGATAGAGAAAACTTTGTCCCACCAAGGCGGTTAATTACTGTAAAAAATCCATGCATGAGCACTAAACCCTAAGTCGCCATTTTAACCTTCTTGGAGCTCCATGTTTTTCCCACCTTCAATCCAACATTCCATATGAGGAAGTTCTGGTGATCCCCACATATCATTAACAAAACAAAATAAAATAAAATTAACTTGCCTCCAACTCCTAAGTCTTCTATCAAAAATCAAATGGGCCCCGTCTTCACCAAAATTGGCCCCCAAAATGTAAAAAAAAATCATGTTCCAAAATAATTTAGGAAGGGACATTACGATAACATATGGTCATGTGTGTTAATCATTGAAGCCCCAAACATCCATTGATTCAAGTTATATGCAAGTCATCCATATCAGATATCCAGCAAGGAAAAATAAAATAATATAGGTTTGTTAGATGATCGTCAACCCAGCCATGGTTGGTCTATCCAATAGGGTATAAATAAACCAAGGATATTGGAAATTTGGAGAAGCAATTTGATCATTTGTGAATTATGTGGAAAATAGGAGTTGTGTGATGAGATTTTGGGTAGTCTCATAGTGAAACACAATGATATTTAATGTGAGAGGTGTTGTGTTTGATTGTAGCATTGAATAACAGTAAGCAAGCATTCACAAGGCCAAGAGTGCAATATTTTTTTTGTGTTCTAGGGATAAAATTTTGTTTGTAGTACCAAGCTTTTTCTATAGGCTAAGTTTTATTAAAGGTTCAATTATGTTTTTTTTTTTTAAGGACAAGTCGAATTTAAGTGTGAACATAATGAGTGATTTGTGCTAGGAATATGAGAATGAATTTTGTTGTCCATGTCCTTGATATTTCTTAATGAAGTTTGTTGTCCAAATGTGATATTGATATGAATCTTGCTACAAAGCCTAGATGCATGAATGTTAATGAAATTTGTTGTTTATATAAAGTATGAGTAATGATTTTTTTCTAATAGAGTGTAGAATTTGAATTGGATTTTGTTAAGCAAAGACTAAATTCAAATTTGAAGACTGAATTGAAGCTTGGGGATCTAGTGTGAAAATTGTTATGAAAAGGAGGTCCAATGTAATTAAGGAGGTGGGTGCCTCCATCAGGTTGAAGCCTATAGCAAGCAAGTGTTTTCATATTTCAAAATTGGTGCCTCAATCAGGTTGGATCCTATAGCAAGTTGGTGCCTGCAAATTGATTATAGAGGCTAGTGCCTCAATCATGTTGGATCTGACAATGGCTTGGTTCCCGTGAATTGATTTTGTAGGTTAGTGCCTCAATTAGGTTGGAGCTTATAGAAAGTTGGCGCTTGCATATTTTGGAGTTGGGTGCCTCCATCAGGTTGGTGCCTATAATAGGTTTGTGCTTGGAAATTGATTAAGGGGGATTAGTGTTTCCTTCTTGTTGGTGCTAACAAACTATTGTAATGAAATATTTAAGAAAATATAAGAATAATTTTGGTTTTCTCCTGCAAGGATTTCCGCATATATCTAGTGTTATCATGGTGTTGATGTGATGATTTCTTTATCTATGCAATGTTGCATTTTTAGTTATGCTGAATTGTGAATTTTTTTAATTTGGCCATTACATTAACTCAACCTCCTTCTCAGTGTAATCATAATTCCAACAATTAGTATCAGGGAAGGTCCTTTCAAGTTCAATCAAATAGTTGGAAGGTAGATTCAATGGATTATGGCCAATAGAAGGAAGAAAAAGAAGAACTGGTCTCAAAAGAAGGAAAATCATATCCAAGGCTATGATTATACAAGAAATGTATCATATATAGTAAAAGTACCAAGAAGCAAAAGAAGATAGTTTATTTCTGACACATCTCTGATCATGGATATAGAAGAGAAACTAGATGCAATATAATCCTCCCCAGAAAATAGATCACAAGAAACCATGGATAACTAGAATGTCTATACATCAATTTCAACACCATCAAGGTATGCAATTTGGAAGGCAAAAATGTATGTCATCTAATGGCTTAATGATTTGATGCATGGCAATCCGTAGAAATTGAGAAAATAATAATAAGTATAATATAGAAGCCATCAATATAATCTTGAGTACTTTATCAAAATCAGAGTTTGATAAGGTAATTCATTATGAGATTGTAAAAGAGATTATATATAAGCTCCAAAATATCTATGAAGAAGATCACAAATACCAAATAAGATCAAATATTGTGAACTAGATGATGAAGAAAATCTCCTTGCTTTTTATCACCAAAAGAACAATCTTTATAAAATTGAAAATGAAGAAGATACAAAAGAGTTGAAAACCACTTGTGAGTTAAATCATCATTCTTCTAGTTATCTGTATACACCTTTTGATAGTATTCCTTATGAAGTGGAACAAGATGATGAAATTATACCCCACAAGAATCTTTTATATGCCAGCTTATTAGAACAAGATAATGGCCAAAATAAAGTATTAGATTGTGACTGTAAACTTGTAAGTCTCTTATATGAGATAGAAGAAAATTTTAAATAAGAGTTTATCATCAATCCAAAGGCTCAATCAAGAAAAATTGAAGATGTCAAAGAAGACATTTTCTTCAAGGACATGGATGCAAAAAGTAGTCAAAAAGAGGAATCAAGTAGTCCACACTATTTCAACTGTGGTAAAGGTCATTGTACTTCTAGATGTCCATATTCAATTATTGATGATGAAGATGATGTTCCTGATTTGATGGGTTTAACCACTCAAAAGAAGAAGTAGAAGGAAAGGTAGATTTTGAAGGGGGACTTTTATGCGCTTTAGAGGAATTAAAATTTTCAAGGAAATGGGTTAGTCAATTGGAAGAACAACTCAAAAATTATGAAGGTAAATATGAACTTATAAAGAATCTTTCAAGAGAAGATAAAAAACAGAAGGATATTTTGAAGAAATATGAAAATAAGGACCAAGAAAATTCTACTCTAAAGGCCCAACGGGAAGAAGCAAGAATGATAGGAGGCAGAGCCAACTAAAACAAATAGAACGTCACTTTGAGGCTCTAGAAGGTGAGATAATTTATTTGATTTATGAACAATAAAGAGCCTAGATCCATATTAAATGGAAATTAACAATAAATAACAAGTTGTCAAAGAAAAGCACAAGAAATGACAACTAAATATGCATTGATTTAAGTGTAGATGTTAAGTTGTGATCCAATGTAAAGAGATGGATGATGTGCATTATTTTCAAAGTAGTTAAATTAATATTGGGCATTAATTTCAGTGTACACACAAAGTAGTTATTGACACCGAGAATTGATTTCAGTGTTACAATAATCATAGGCCTAGATGCATATTAAATAAAAATGAAGAATAAAGAGCTTAAATCCATCTTAATTAGAAATGAACAACAAATAACAAGTCAACAAAGAAATGCATAAGAAATGGCAGTTACTAAGGAGTGTCAACAAACAAGGGAGAAGCAAAAAAGAAGATCAACATAGACAATCACAACAAATGACAACTGAGCTACAACAAGAACAAATAAAGAAAAAAATCGAATTCAAAAGGCATATCAAAGAGTATATAGGCAAAAAAGGACCTAATAAATAATAATTGAATAATGTCAAGGGTAAAGAATACAAGAAAATGCACAACAAAGAAGAAATTGACAAAAAAGGCAGAGGGAACAACAATTGAAGAGCATGAAGAATAAAGGAAACAAAATGATGAATAATGAAGATCATCAATAAAGAAAACAATATTCAACAAACTCAGTCATAGTACATGATACAACAAAAAATCCTATGAAAAAAGATGTCTAAAAGATATATATATGCCCAAGCTCAACTTGTATCTCTTGTTGATATGAATATTGCACATTAAAAATGTAGTGACAAAATTTATTGAATAGCCCGAGTTCAATATGTCATTTGTGTGAGAAGTCATATGATGGAATTAGAGTGTTTAATATAAATATAGGGTTAATTTGCATGGGATGTAGAAAAGAAGTAACTCATCAGATTAATCTTAGACATATATAACATATTTAAAATGATTAGATTAATTATATGTTAGACATTTTTGTGTGATTGTGCACAACTAAAACCAACCTAGATCCATCTTAACTATATATCTACCAAACATATCAAACCTCTCGAAGTGCAAATGTTTTCTCAAGTTTTGCACTCAAAAAGAGGTTTGTGCCTCGAGAGATTTGATCCCTCTCAGTGTTTGATAAATCTGGAATTAAGATAGATCTAAGATGGTATTATAATGTTGTAAAAGAAAGAAATGCATGTATATATATAAATAATTATATATATATATTGTAAAATAATGATTTTAAATATTAAAATCATGTTAAAGAAAAAAGCAGTTAAAAAATACTATTAAAAAAATTCATAAATGGAAAACCACGTTTATACTTTTTTGATAAAAAAATTTATTATAAATATTATTGATAAAATATTATAAATTAAAATAATAAATAATAAATATGTGTTATTTTAGAATGAAGAAAAATTAAAGAAATTTGAATATTGTAAATCTCACCATGTACAAATTACATGAAAAATATTTCAATGAAAATTATAATATATATATATATATATATAATATATATATTATATATAATAATGATATTGTAGAAAGAAAGTCAATATATATAGTCTTAGTAAAAAAATTAATTGGTTATAGGTTTAACTTAATATTTATAAGTGTTTTGGAAGAGGGTCACATATAGGATTTCCCGTATAGATTCAAAGTAAAAAGCATCTATAAAATAGTTCCATGGAAAGGCAACAACACATGACTCGTACGTCCCAAGAAAATCAAAAAGTGTTCCACGAGAGTCCCTAAGGTGCTTTAGTGAAATACATTTGTAATATGTAAAATAATGATTTTAAAAATATTATAAAATAATTATAGGTATATTTATATTTATATTTTAATTTCCAAGTATTTGGTCTAAATAGATTACTCTATTATTATGGATTTGATGAATAAAAAATAGCATAATTGTCACAAAACAAATTTGATAAACAGAAGTTAATATAATTATATGGTTAAAGTTAATAATATGTATTAAAGATAAATGTAAATTATAATGTAACACTTGAATTTAAGATATCATGTGAAATGTTGTGTGTTTAAAACACAAATATTAGAGGGAAAAGAAGGAAATTTTTGGAATGTCATATTTATGCATAGAGTTAAGTTGAAATTTTTTTGCGAGTAATATATGATTGCACAAATATAATAAAAATTGAAATTTTTTAATATATAGAGTTGTTAAAATAGATTAAATATTGTTATGTGGTTTTTGGAGCATGGATGTTGGGCTTTACAGTTGGGCATGTTTTTAATTAAGGTGTACTTCATGGATGATATTTACATTGCACGATTTGTGATGAAGATATCATAAGAAATGTGATGAAAGTGTATGTTGGGTAAGAGCGCACCAACACAATGTATTGAAAAACTAATATTTAGTGGTTTTATTAGGCATGTGTGGGTAACCTGGTGGCATGGTAGATGTCAGTGACCAAGTGCCTGACTTGGTTTAATGATGGGTGAGGAGGCACATGAAGACACCACTGGGAGAAGCATGGATGCACTGGGACATGAACTGAAACTCCCCTAAATAAACGACCAAGAAGTGGAAGAATTTGGCTTTGGGAAAGTTGGGTAGAAAGGTGCCTAAGTAGAGCGATGGTGGATTGAGTCCCCAAGACAAGCGAGAAGAAATTTGGTGTCACCCACACGACCAAATAGAAATTTGGTGTCAGTCAAGAAGAGGTGGGTGAGCTGAGCAAGAAGAAGAAAATTTGGTGCCCAACAAAATGGAAATTTGGCATCGGCCGAGACAAAGTGGACAAGTTGAATGGGTGGAATGGAAATTTGGTATGTTTTTTTGTGTGAGCTTGCACAAATAGACTCATGAATTATAAGTAGAGGAATGGTGGAATGGACCAAACATAACCAAGCATGACCATGTGATCACACGATTGTAGGCCCGCACAACCAAATAGCCACACGATAGTAGGCTTTCACAAATGGTTGGCACAAGGAGTTGGGTGAGACTTGGAACACGCCAAGATGACATGAATTAAATTTTGGCATTTACGGTGTCTTTCTTAGGGAGGAAATATGTGTGGGTTGCGTTATTAGTTCAGGACAATCAAAATGATGTGTTGAGAAGGGATTTTATCATAAGAAAATTGAGAAAATACTAAAAATAGTTGCTCTACTTAAGTAATAGTTGTTGTAGATGTGATTGTAAGGCTAGAAAATTGCTAACTAGGTTGTTCCATGCTCAAATATGCCTCCATCTAGCCTCAAAAATCTCTCTGTCTTTAGCACTAAAGGACTTTACTCTACAAAAAATCCCTGATATAGTGCTCCAATAAAAAAATTTAGGCTTCCATTAAGTTCAGGTCAATCAAAAACCCCTATCTAGGCTCTTCTTGAGCTCAGAAAGGTTAAATACAGAGAAAGATATGCTTCTTGGAACCAAGCTATGTTATCTGTCCTGCAAATTGGTAAAACCTACTATTTATTCTACGAATTCCACCTTTACACAATCTGTTGAGCGACAATTTCACCTGGGACCAGCGGGATTCATGCCGCAAAAGGTGCAATTTGTTGTCTGTTTAAAATGCACGAAGAAGAATGGTCAATAGGTATACTTGTGATTTTTATGGTTATTTCTACTCGTGTCACTTGTTTCTCTATAAGGAATGTAATTGCAGATCTAACCAATGGAGGAGAGACACACTTCGTACAAGGTTTAGATTTGGCATGAGCAGAAGAAGAGTTGGTCCTATTGCACATGTGGAGTGTTATATTTGTTGTAGATTTGGCCATATGGAAAGAGATTGTTAGTTGCCCCATTACTCAAGAAAAACCCATCAAAAGCAACAAAAATAAAAAGGATTTAGCATAAAACTAGTGAAGCAAGAGAAGAAGCAGATGAAAGTGGATAAGAAATAGCCTAAGACTATGTGGAAGAAGAAGGAGCAGTAGCTCTTCAAGTAGTGAAGATCATTTTCTCCTGCAGTCCATGATTATTCATGCATTATTTTAGAGGATTTCATAATTTATGAGAGGTGCATAACCTCAAAGGGAGTGTATGATGGAGTTTGAAGCAGCACATGATGTTTTCTTTTCAGCCTCATGCACATTTAGGTCCACAAGATCAAGTTGTCTCTTGGAGGTATATTGAGCTCAGAGGGAGTTGTGCATGGTATTGAGATTCATGATTTATTTCCTTATCTTTCATGCCTTTTTGTTCATGTGATTATAGAAGCTTTATATGTCCTTTATGAGTAGAAAAAGAAGCACATTTTTAGCCATGTATATGCTTTTGGTATCCAGTAACAGTTGGTTGAAAATATGTGCATCCATGCATAGATTGTGATCATTACTCCAGGATGTATTTATATGACTTGTGACATGGACCAACCATGTATGAGTTGTTGTATTATGATTACTACATTCATTTATTTGCTATTGTTTCATCATTATGTATTGGTTGAGAGTCCAATCAATAGTTGTTGAGTCATCATGGTGATAGGCTCTTTTCAGAGTAGTATCATGAGTCAATTTTGCAACCACATTTATGGGCTACTGTTGATGTAATAGTCATGATGTATCATGTTTCTAAGTCATTTTCCCATAAGAGGTGATCATAGAAGCTATATATTTCATTGAAAATTTTTGTAATATTCTCATGGAGCCATGTACTTATGATGTACTATCTTTTGGGTCATTTAGTCATGAGTCACGACGTCATGTTATGGTCCTATATTGGTCATGCATGATTTTTTATATCACTACTACAACCATGTATTTATCATTGTATATTTCATATGGTAATGGTCATGTAGAGTCTTGGACCATATGGTGCTTCTTTCTTGGCATGGAAGCATTGTTTGCAGCAGAAGCGATCATTGCAGCACAACAATTTCTATCTCTACAACTTGGAGATGGAATGTGTTTAGGGGGAGCATTATTTCTTCCTATTTACTTCAAATATACATTTTTGGCATTATGATATGCATGGGGGTTTTCATGATATGCCTCGTACTA
Source organism: Pinus taeda (assembly GCA_000404065.3). Classification (NCBI taxonomy): domain Eukaryota; kingdom Viridiplantae; phylum Streptophyta; class Pinopsida; order Pinales; family Pinaceae; genus Pinus; species Pinus taeda. Next base: position 63,119 of record APFE031187178.1, read on the forward strand.
TGTTATCACAATCGAGTTCTTGACTTCATGTGATGAGATATTTGGTGGTTGCTGCTATGTAGTCATGCGGGAGATTGTGTATGGTTTCCTCATGTGGATGTTGTTGCATCATATGATGATGTATTTTATGATGTTTCTATGAGGAGGAGTGATGGTTTGATTCTTATGTGCATATTCATGCATATAATTGATGTTTCTCATAGTTATTTTATGACGATTTTGCATATGTTGATTAAGGTTGACTTATATTGGCATGATGTTGCTTTTTGCTAGAGGTGTTGGTTGGTATTTTTCTCTAGATGTTTATTGGATATATATGCTACTTGTTGCTTCTGATATGTGGATTGATAGAGCATGATTATTGGAGACATGGATGGCCTTTGATATGTATTATATTTCAGCCATGTAGAGATGTACTACTCCAATCTTTGTGCTACATCTCTTTCTTCCTATTCATATAGAGCTGACCTTTTTCCTCTAATGTCAAAGGGGTAGAGAATTAGGATGGATGGAGAGTAGATTTAGTTTTGGAGAGTTTATGGACATCAACCTCACATGTTGTTGAGGTTGACATCAATTCCAAAGGGAGTTTATGTTGGCATTGATGTCAACATGGTCATGATGTTGCTAGTTGAGTTGACATTGGGTTAATTGCGTTGGCATTGATGTGAACAGTATGATGTCACTCATGTTGGTTTGTGTTTGCATGTGATGGCATTGATGATTGACCAGATGATGGCATTAATGGAGCTTGATCATAGCATTATGGTCTTTTACCATCCATAGACATTCCATGATGGTTTGTTGATGCTGCAAGATAGGTTGATGGTGCTGCTACAGGTAGAGGATGTTGCTACATGTTGATTATGCAGATATACATGTGATAGAGATGGTTCATGCCACACTAGTTGAGTTGTCAACTAGGTCATCATTAGGTCTTCATTATTATGCTTATGAGGATGAATTGTTGAAGTGATGTGATGGCTTGATGATTGTGCTACAGAGGTGTTTGCAGGCTTGTCAGAGGTGTTGCAGCGTGTTCAAAGGTTTGATGCATAGTGGAGGATTTGTTGGCATACTTTTCAACCTTGTTTGTTAGACCTTGTATTTCAACCTAGAAGTGACACTTAGGAGGCATGTTTCATCTACTTGTTGTTGGTCACTTTAATTGCTTATTAATTTAAACAGTCGAATGCCACATAAATTGTCAACCCGGGAAAGTCCAATTATTTCAAAGGTGACTATGTACTGTATGTACTTAATTTTAACAGCATTAAAAAGCTATAGTATAAACAAATCACACTTTGTTAAACCTCTACTCTGTGTTACATCAACTATAGTCTGTTGCAGGAATTGAATAAGAACAGATAATTGAGTAGAGAAATTAAATCTGCAAAAAGGAAACAATGGTTGTCCTGTAACAAAGGATCAACACCCTATCCCTCAGAGTAGGAACATCCAGCACCTGCCTCTGTTATCCAATTCACCAATACACTCTGTAAATCCTAATCACCGGTGAGGAACTCATGTACAACATCAATCGAAAAAAAAAATAGAGTTTTAGCAAAAGTAAATTATCATCAGAAGCGATGCTCATAAATGAGGTATAAACAGAATTCACACACAACACACAACAGAAAGAAGATGGGTGAATCTTGTGATGAAGGTGGGCCCTGTCCTTCTCACAAGATTCCCCAGGATACAGAAACTAAGTTAAAATACTCAGAACAGAATTTTATTCATCCGTCAATATACCATATTACAAGAAAGATTCAGTCTTATCCTTTCGCTACAATCCCTGTGTTACAGCTTGTTCATCCTATGTCCCCCCCTCTCTAATGTAGATGTCTCCTCTTTATAGAGGAGACATCTATTAAAAAATATTTTCAGTATAAATTCTAGTTCATCCCTTTGTACAAAAATAGGGAAATCAATTCCCGTTAATAGAATGTTGTTACAGTAATGTGGATCATGAACGTTATGACCAATGTAACAGTTTATTCAGATAATCAACTAGATTCCTTTGTTGTCGCACTTCTGGTACACAAATCTCAACCGTCTCCTATGAGATTCATATGTTGTCCTTGTTGTTTCAGCTTCGAGGTTCATGTTGTTTCCGCTATTTCAGCAACTGCGAAATATAGTCCTGCCAACTTTAGGCAGTTTCAACAATTGTTCAGCAACTTAGTCAACTTCAAGGATCAATTATAAAGATAGCATGATTATGTGTTGAATAATTAAACATATAGCAACGAGAAGAGTTACTGTATACCTTTAGAATGATTGGGTCCACATACTAACAAAGGCTTTCAACTATGAGTTGAAAAAGGGTAATATTATGACAAAATATAGGGTCAAAAATAGACAATATGGGGACCTAACATCCCCCCAAACTGAAAAGGTTGCATGTCCGCATGCAACGTCTAGTCTGAATCTAAGTCGGAATAATGGGATGAACAATGCAAATTGCTTATGCAGTAAGAATGGAAGGTGTTGTCAACCATGTCTCTAAACCCATAGACACTCTGAAGTTTCTGCCATGCTGCCAGCTCCTCCTTTTTGGTTAATTTATATTGAGCCTTATATTGTTGTCCAGGTAGCCATAAGAGAGGGAAATGAAAGTGGTAACCAATCCATCATTCAACACTCTGTCTAATGCATTTAACATAATTAGGTATGCGTGAGATTGCCACCTGAAGATTGGGAGGATTATAAGGATGATATTCCCGTCTCTCTTTAGGACAGTGTTCCCAGAATAGATTATTTTCTTTTATAGCCAGAGCTCCTTTAGTTTTCACATAATACTGGAAGCCTTCCAAGACTGTTACCTGTAGTTTCTTGATATGGTCAGTCATCCCTGGCTCTCGTAGAAATCGTTGATGTTCTGCAATGAAGATAGCTACATGTTGTGGCTCAGCACGGATCCAGAGAAGACAGTTCTCCTCATTATGTGTTGCTGACATAAAAGCATTCAGCCAAGTAAGCTGATTGGCCAAGAAGGAAATAAAGGCTCTTATTTGGATATCTCCAATCAGAGGAAGTAAACTAAGCTTTCTATCTTCAGGCATAGCCTCATTGTGAGATAGAGTTCACACAACAAGTTTTGGTCACTATTTGGTGCTTCTGCGAAGGTCTCAATAAATTACTGTGGTGTAGATACCTGGTGGGGTCTTCCATCCTTGATTTCTTTTATTTGGAGGAACACTAAGCGTTCTCTAAAAAATACAGAATAATTAAAATAGGGTTTGCTTGTAGCAAGTAACCGCTGGACCAAGTCAAAGATGAGGGACAGTCTGGTTTTTAATTTATTATTCTCCTTATATTGTGCACGAGATTGTTCAAGCACTTCCCAATTTCTGTATGCATGGTTGAGCCATAATGACTTCTGTTGCTAAAATGCCTTTCCTTGTGAGAGCTCATACTCTATCTTCCATGTGTTACTTAGTTTTTGAAAACTGGGAGTCTGTGTGTAAGATCTGTTGACACGGGGACGTTCAATCTGTGTATAAGCATTGCTAACACAGGGAGGTTCAGTCTGTGTATCCTTAGTTGTAAAATACTTTGCTACTGGTTTCTGTTCTGTAACAACTTGGGTAGGCCGGGGTGGTTTTGTTCCTTTCTCTAAAATTCTTGAAGAGCCTGCTGGTTCTTGTGTAACATCAGGGTATTCCTTTTTTACTATAATAGGAGGAAGTACTGGACTGGCTCCAGAAAACGGAACTTCAACTATCTTATAACCTGCTCGAGTATAGAGATCACCACATTCGTTGCACATGTATTCACTGTATTGATCCTTTTCTGCACTCTTTTCAGCTGCAGATGCTACCTGAGCTAACATGTACAAATTAAATTCCTTTTCATAGGCTTCCCTGGCCATTGTTAATTCTTGCTAATAAGCCTTAATTTTAGATTTCAAAAACTCGTTTTCTTCCTGCAAGGAGGCTAAAGTAACCAAGGCTTCCATAGATGTAGGTTCCAGTGGAGGAGAGAATTGTTGTTCGACATTAACTTCATCATTTGCGTCCACAACAGGTGGTTCTTGTGTATCACCTGTTGGATCAGTGGCTAGTTCTTGTGTATCAGCCATATCTAGGTCGTTTTCCTTTTGTTTTCCAACAGGTGGTTCTTGTGTATCACCTATTGGGTCAGTGGTTGGTTCTTGTGTATCATCCACATCTAGGTCATTTTCCTTTTGTTCTCCAATAGGTGGTTCTTGTGTATCACCTGTTGGGTCAGTGGTTGGTTCTTGTGTAATAGCCACATACCCTATATCATCTTGGATGTCTACTTTAGATGTATTGGCAGCTAGTTCTTGTGGAGCAACTCCCTCTTTTGAGAAAAATGATGTCACAAAATCGTGAACGCTCTGAATTTCAGCACGCGACAATGAGGAAAGTGAAGGTTCAGGGTTGGGCGGAATACAAGATTTTAAAGTGATGGGTGGGGAATTTGGGATAATGTCCTCAGTTACTGCAGACGACCTTGTTCATCGCCGTGGTAAGGAAGCAGGAAAAACAATATCTTTTCTCTTTCGAGCACTTTTCCTCACGATAGGGAGATTATCAGAAATTGAGGCCCTGGGTTTTCTTTTTAGTGGGGTTGCAGCTTTCTGTTGCTTCTTCCTCTTAAGCGTAATGATGGGGGTATTGTCGTCTGAATCATCAGTAGGGATATGGACCATGGGAGTGGATGGTTCAGCTCCGTTGAGGGTTGGGGTCTGCTGCAAACTTTCAGTGCTTAATTGGGGAGTTTCCGCTGTCGGTTGCTAATTTTCAGCAGCTTGCTGGGAGTTTTCCTCAAATTGCTGGGAATTTTCTTGGACTTGCTGAGGATTTTCCTCAGCTTGCTGAGGAGGGTTATTTATGGGAGGTGGATTGTGCAGGGCAAAACCTCTATTTATTAAGAGCTGGGCCAAACGATGGTGTGTAAGGGAAAGGAGTTGGTGCCTTGCTTTCACAGTATAATGTGCCATATTTTTTAGACATCCAAGCAGATAATAGGGCATATTTATTAAATGACCATGCCTCAAATGATTTAAAATCACAAAGTCGTGTTGGTAGACTACCTGATAATGACCCTCGCAGGTAAAATAATGCTTAACAAATTCTGCAACCTTTGGCCATGGTGGTGATAGTGATCGAAGTGCAACACCCCTGCCTTTGGGTTCAACATGCTCCCATGGTAACATAAAATCTTGCTATGCATTGAGAATGAGGTGTTTCCTGCTGAACCAGCAAGTACCATTGGTTGGTAGTCCCGAAACTTGTGCTATATCCTCTTCTGTTGCTAGAATTCGCACCCCTTGGATAGTGGAGTATCCTTCCCTCAGATTGCATGCAAATTCCAGAACCTACTGTGAATCGAAATCTGGAAGTCTTCTGAAGTAATCCACCATCCGACTTGTAAAAAGATTTGATATGCCTCCCGATAGAGTTCCAGTAATGTCGTTGAGCCAGGTTCATGTCTAACAGCATTTCCTCCCATAGTTACTGGTTCAGACAAGATACAAAGAGCATAGTCTAGTTGCCGAGGCCAAAACAGAGTAGAACGTTACAACTAAAGTTATGATAAGGTATAGACGGGGTGACTAGATACTACCGCGAGAAATAGAAATGGCGGTGATTGGCATGTCATGTAATGATTACGATATTTCGGTAACCCCCCAACTACGGCTTAAATTATATGGTTGGTGGTACGATGATTTCGGCAGTCATATCAATATCTTCTCATTAACTACGATTTAATATTAACACCTAAACACGCATACCTTTATGTTTATCTTTGGTTGTTGCGCAAAAAAGTATTATCTCGTCATTAGTAGGTCGATGATATATAAAAAGGGTCTATAAAGTATGAGGGTTTTTACACACAAGGATTTCATTATTCACAGCAAATAATAGTGAAGGGCCATAATTATCAGGATGAATGCCTGATTCCCTTAATGAAGAGTATTAGTCCATTCTTGGGAACAAAAATGGGAGAATTAGTGATTTTTAGGAAAAATGGACAAGCTTGATGTTTTAAGCACTGGGAATTGGTGTTTCAGTAATAGGAAATGGTGTTTCAGCAACGGGAAATGGTGTTTTAGCAACGGGAAATGGTGTTTCAGCAGCGGGAAATGGTGGAAAAAGTAAGAGGAATGAATTGTGTTCTGAAGTGAGATGGAAATGCTTCTCCAAGCCACATCTTAGTTCTCCCTAGATTGGAACTTTTCTTCTCAACCACCTTCCGAAGCTAAGATCTGCAAAATAATTAATTATAACATGGTAACCCTTGACAGGGATTATTAGTTAAGGAATCTAATCTAAAAATAATTATATAAATAGAAAATCAAGTGCATTGAGGGATAGCAGGTTCCCCCAAAAAGGCATAGTGTATGTCTGTCATGCAAGTAGCTTTGAAATCTTCTTTAGAAATAGATTGTTGATACAAACGAAGTCGATACCCATTCACTAATAATGGTGTTCTGGAATCATCAATCGTTAAGAGTCTGACTGTTCCATTTGGAAAAATAGTATCTACTTCATAGGGTCCTAGCCACCTTGTTCTTAATTTACATTGAAAATTGTCAAAATGGGAGTCATACAGTAGAGCCCAATTACCTTTTTGGAACTGCTTATGCTTAATGGTTTTATCATGCCACCTGGTTCTTTGATGTTGTATCATGGTTGTTTGATAGATGGCATCCAACCTCTTTTCATCCAATTCCTGAAGCTGTTGCAACCTAGTTGTCTGTGCATCAATCAAGTCAAGGTTAATAGGTAAAGCAGTTCTTAAGGTCTTGATTTCAAATTCCACAGGAAAAACAACACTTTTACCATAAACTAATTCGTAAGGTGAAAAACCCGTAGTATTCCTCCAAGTAGTTCTGTAAGCCCATAATGCTTCAGGCAACCTTTGAAACCAATCCCTTCTATTTTCCTTTACTGTTTTTGTTAAAATGGCTTCTATGACTTTATTCGTACTTTCCACCTGCCCATTGGCCTGGGGGTGATAAGGTGTAGTCGTTTTATGTTTAATGTGATATTTCTGAACTATATCTTTGAAGCCATGAGAATTAAAAGGAGGTCCTCCATCTATGACTAGCTTTCTAGGCAATCCAAACCTAACAAAAATTTCTTCAAATAAAAAGGTTAAACCTGATTCTTCATTAGCTTTGAGGAGTGCCTTAGCTTCTACCCATTTTGTCATATAATCAGTGCAAACCAGTATATAAATTCTTTGATTGGATGGAGGATTAATGGGACCTATAAAGTTTAGCGCCCATCTTTCAAAAGGTTCAAGTATTACCTGGGGATTAAGCGACATTTCATCCCTGTGATTAGGTTGCCCCATTCTCTGACAGCTATCGCAAGCCCTAACATATTTCTTTGCATCCTTGAAAAGTGAGGGCCAATAATAACCCATTCTAAGAACTTTGTGTGATGTTCTTTTATCATCAAAATTCCCTCTGCAAGGGCTATCATGACAAGCCTTCAATATATCATAAACTTCATCTTCTCTGATGCATCTCCGAATTTTGTGATCGAGTCCTGTGTGAAAAAGGCATCCGCTTATCCAGCTATACCTAGCACTTTGCTGAATGAGCTTTCTTTTCTCTCTGTGCGATAGGTGTGATGGTAGCTTCCCTGCAACTAAGTAATTAGCAATGTATGCATACCAAGGTGAGTGAGCAGATACTGCAAATAAGTATTCATTAGGAAAGGAATCATCTACTAGAGTATTTTCATCAATTTTTATCCGAGAAAGGAAATCAACAACTACATTTTCTTTACCTAGTCGATCTACAATTGAGATATCAAATTCTTGTAATAGTAATAACCATCTAGTAACTCGAGCATTTGTAACTGATTTGTATATTAAATATTTAATGGCCGAGTGGTCAGTATGAACAAAATTAGTGTAACTGGTAATATAATGTCGAAACTTATTAATAGCATAAATGACTGCTAAGAATTCTTTCTCGATGACTGTATAATTAAGTTCAGCAGGGGTCGTATTTTTACTAATAAAATAGATAGCATAGGGAAGATTTTTTTCTTCTTGACCCAAGACATCTCCAATTGCAGTATCTGAAGCATCAGAGGATATATGAAAGGGGAGTGCCCAGTCAGGTCCTCTTAAAATGGGAGTTGTAGACAATTGATGTTTAAGTTCATTAAATGCTTTTTGACAATCATCAGTCCACTTAAATTCAGCATTTTTCATGAGTAACACAAAAAAGGAGAAGCTATTTTAGAAAAATCTTTGATAAATCTTCTATAATACCCATCATGTCCTAAAAAACTTCTTACACCAGTTCATGTTTTAGGGATAGGAAGAGTCTGAATTACCTGTATTTTAGCTAGATCAACTTGAATTCCTAGGAATGAGATAAAGTGTCCCAATACAATACCTTGATTCATCATCATATGGCATTTTTCAGTACTTAAGGCAAGATGTGCTTCTCTACATCGTTTAAGTACTTTCTCAAGGTTTTGTAATGCATCTTCAAAAGTCACACCATAAGGAGTAAAGTCATCCATAAATATTTCTAAGGAATCATTAAGCATATCAGAAAAAATCCCTATTACTGCTCTTTGAAATATTGTTGGTGCATTACATAATCCAAATGGAAGAACTCTATAGGCAAAAGTCCCCCACGGACTAGTAAAGGTGATCTTGTCTTGATCTTGGGGTGCAACCTTGATCTGGTTATATCCACTAAATCCATCCAAAAAGGAAAAGAATCTCTTGCCTTCCAAATTGTCTAGTACCTGATCAATAAATAGTAAAGGGAAATGATCTTTCTGAGTGGCCTTATTTAGAGCTCTATAATCTACACACACACTCCATTTCCCATTTTTCTTAGGTATAATTACTAATGGAGAAACCCATTCACTATCAGATATAGGATATATAAATCCTGCATTCAGCAATTTTTGAAGTTCTTCCTTCACAATTTCCCTTAAATTGGGATTCGTTCGTCGTTAGGGTTGAAAGACTGGGTGAGATCCCTCTTTAATATAAATACGATGAGTACATAATTCAGGAGAGATTCCCTTCATATCTGTGTAATCCCATGCGAATGCTTCTTTATTCTCACGGAGTAGCTTCATTAATTGCTATGTTTCAGCATCTGTTAGGTCAGGGTTTATATTTAATGTTTTGCCAGGCTTGATTTCTACTGTTATACTTTTGGAGGAGATGTCAGCTAATGTTTGAGATAAATTTTCAGTTTTAAGGTTTTGCTAAGATTCAGGTTTCAAGATTGTAGTCAAGTGATCATATATTTTAGAATTAACCGAAGAAGGTTCAGAAAAAAAATTGCTAATTAATTCATCCTCGGTTGAATCTTTAAGAGTTAAAGCTTGTCCAATAGTCAAAATGGGTTGGGTCTCATCATCCTCATAATCTAACCATACAAAGTTATCATTATTAATCATAGGTGTAGTATGAGGGTAAAGAGTAAGCTGCTTGGTTTCACATCCATTAGAAATTGTCATTGAGCCTGATCTACAACTGATGAAAGCATCTGTTGTAGCTAGCCAAGGTCTCCCTAAAATCAATGGATGACCTCCCAACTTTGTTTTAGTTTGTAATACAACAAAATCAGCTTGGTAGTTCCAAGATTCAACTAAAATTATCAGGTCTTCAATGACTCCTTCAAGTTTGATTATGGAGCGGTTAGCTACCTCTAGAATGGTTGGGGTTTCCCTAATTACATCTTTTAACTGCAATAATTGTGCGTTTTCAAGTGTCATAATGCTTATTGCGGCACCTAGATCTACTAGAACTCTAGAAAAAAAAGTTTTTCCAACCTGCATTGTGACTGTAGGATGACCAGGGTCACTATATTTCACAAGGGGTTTTTACCTGTCATTAGAGCAGCTAGATCACCCATCACATGGACTGTGAGGGGATCTTTAGCTTTTCTTCCAGGTTTCTTAATGCAAATATCTCTAACAGTTCTAGCATAAATTGGTACATCTCTTAGTGCCTGTAAGAGTGGAATCTTAACATATAAATTCTTCAATTCTCCTAAAAGGTTAAAAGAAAGTGGCTCAAGTGTTTTGGTAAGAGCCAGACGTTTAGGAAATGGTGGCTCTGTTGTTTCAGCAGTCTCATTAGAGGATGATTCAACTGTTTTAGCATTGTTATTGGATGACTTTTCTTTTCCAGTTTTTTCTTTATCAAAGTCAGAAGAATTAATGTCATCAATAATGGGTTCAACTATCCTCCAAGAGCGTAAATGAATATCATTGCATTGCATAGGGAAAACAGGTTGGTTTTGAATATCAATTACTTGCAGAGCTTTATTGTTATTTGGGTTGGGATTAGGTTGCACAGGCAGCTGGGGTTTCATTGTCTGATTATTCGGTGGAGCATTTGATGGTAAGGAGAGAGATTGTTGATACTAGGGAAATTGGTTTGGAAATGGAATCTGCTGAGCTATCCAATTTGGGTTCCATTGATTAAAATAGGATTGTTGTAGAGCCCAGGGATTCCATATTATAGGATCAACAAAAGGGGGATTCAGTTGCTGCATGGGTGGGAAATTCATTTGATTAAAGGGTGGGTATTGTATTTGATTCAAGGGTGGGTAATTTTTTTGAAAAGGAGGATGATTGTTCCAACGATTAAATGACATGTTAGAATTCTTACCTTGTCCTCATGGTTGCCATTGCCTCCTTTGTGTCAATAAGTACACTGCTTCAGCTTTTTCTTCAGTTGGCTGTAGTGCTTCTTTTATTCCTGGCAAAGAAGGGCATTGTTGGGTCTCATGGTCCTTCTCACAAATGGTGCAAATTGGTACCTTATCCAGTGGAGATTCCCTTAACGGGTGTTTTTCTCTGCATTTAGAGCAGAAAATAGCCAAAGCAGCTTTTGCTTCTACCTGCTTCTTTTTGACCTGCAAGGTATCAATTTGTGAAGCAAAAGAGCTTAACATTTCATTTTTAAATTCTTCAAGTAAGTTACCTATTTCAGCCCGTGTTGCTCCTCCACTTGCTGATTTCTGGACTCTTGAGTATGTATTATCCTTGCTTTTTGATCTGCTTGCTACTCCTCTTGAACATCTCTTACAGAGGTTGATAATCTCATCATATGATTCCTTAGATATATCTCCTTTTCCAAGCATATTCAACATATCTAAACAATCATCTTATACCCCTTTTAACAGTATTGACTTAAGAATGTCCTTACTCATATTCGGATGATTAGATTGCTGCAAATTATATTGTAGTCTTTCCACGAAGTCTTCCAGATTTTCATCCTCCTTCTGAACCATCTTAAATAATTCCTCCTTCCTTTCTCTTGTTTGGAAATAGTCTTGGTATTTGGCTAAGAACTTTCTTTCATTTGATCCCAAGTTGTGATCACATATCTTCCCAGGCTCATGAACCATCTTAATGCATTTCCTTTTAATGTTGGTGGAAATAACTTCAACTTTTGAGGATCAGTCACATAATCATAACTCCTACACAATATATCAAACTCAAACAAAAATTCATCAGGGTCTTCAGATGAAAAACCATGGAAATTAGGTAGGGTTGATAATGGAATGTTCTTCATAGGAGTTGCCCCTCTAGGAATTTCTTCAATAGGGAATTCTAAGGTGGAGAGGGAAGTTTCCCCTCTTCCTTCTCTTCGTCCCCCACCAAAGGGTCCTTCATTATTTCCTTCCATTGGTCGTTCCCCTGTCTCACTTTCTCGGTCTTCAGTGCTTTTCGTAGGGCTTTCAATATCCTGAACCAGTTCCTCAACTTCAATATCTTCTATTGGTTCCTCAATATCAACCACTGACTCCTCGATTTGTTCTATTGTTTCTTCGGCCCTTTTCGGTCCCAATACTTCCTCTGTTTTGTAGTCCGTTTGGAGAGATTGTTGCGTCTGTGGCTTCCAAAAGCTTACCTTCTGTGATGTTTCCACTTTTGAAATAATGTTGTCAATGAAAGTTTTTCTTCCTCCTCTACCTTTGCCCCTGCTGCCTGTAGGGTTAGCTTTCCTGCGTCCTTTCATGCATCCTGTACATATAAAGGAAAGTCATTAATACTTTTAAAATCTTCGGTCGCCTTCCCCGGCAATGGCGCCAAAATGTTGGTCACTTTAATTGCTTATTAATTTAAACAGTCGAGTGCCACGTAAATTGTCAACCCGAGAAAGTACGATTATTTCAAAGGTGACTACGTACTGTATGTACTTAATTTTAATAGCATTAAAAAGCTATAGTATAAACAATTCACACTTTGTTAAACCTCTACTCTGTGTTACAACAATTATAGTCTGTTGCGGGAATTAAATAAGAATAGATAATTGAGTAAAGAAAGTAAATCTGCAAAAAGGAAACAATGGTTGTCCTGTAACAAAGGATCAGGACCCTATCCCTTAGAGTAGGAACATCCAGCGCCTGCCTCTGTTATCCAGTTCACCAATACATTTTGTAAATCCTAATCACCGGTGAGGCACTCATGTACAACATCAATCGAAAATAAAAAACAGAGTTTTAGCAAAAGTAAATTATCATCAGAAGCGATGCTCATAAATGAGGTATAAACAGAATTCACACGCAACACACAACAGAAAGAGGATGGGTGAATCTTGTGATGAAGGTGGGCCCTGTACTTCTCACAAGATTCCCCAGGACACAGAAACTAAGTTAAAATACTCAGAACAGAATTTTATTCATCCATTAATATACCATATTACAAGAAATATTAAGTCTTTTCCTTTCGCTACAATCCCTATGTTACAACTTGTTCATCCTATGTCCCCCCCTCTCTAATGTAGATGTCTCCTCTTTATAGAGGAGACATCTATTACAAAAGATTTTCAGTATAAATTCTAGTTCATCCCTTTGTACAAAAATAGGGAAATCAATTCTCGTTAATAGAATGTTGTTACAGTAATGTGGATCATGAACGTTACGACCAATGTAACAGTTTATTCAGATAATCGATCGGATTCCTTTATTGTCGCACTTCTGGTACACAAATCTCAACCGTCTCCTTTGAGATTCATATGTTGTCCTTGCTGTTTCAGCTTCGAGGTTCCTGTTGTTTCCGCTGTTTCAGCAACTGCAAAATATAGTCCTGCCAGCTTTAGGCAGTTTCAACAATTGTTCAGCAACTTAGTCAACTTCAAGTATAAATTATAAAGGTAGCATGATTATGTGTTGAATAATTAAACATATAGCAACGAGAAGAGTTACTGTATACCTTTAGAATGATTGGGTCAACATACTAACAAAGGCTTTCAACTATGAGTTGAAAAGGGTAATATTATGACAAAATATAGGGTCAAAAATAGACAATATGGGGTCGTAACACTTGCATATGTGTTAGAGGCCATTTCATAGGTCTGGAGGCTAGTACAGATGTTGGAGAAGAGGATCTAATGGTTGAGGTCCTAAGTTGAAGGATTCATGATTTTCCTCTTCCTTAGCCATAGTGTCATGGAGCCAAGCCTATGGGAGCAACTAGAAGGATCCTGTCGCATGGGGCCAAGCATATGGGAGATGTTTTAGGCCCCAATTGCATGGAGACAATGCTATGCATGAGACTGAGGGATTTAGCGAGATTTTCTCCGCATTCCTCACACTGTTCTGAAGGAAATTAGCCTGGAAATTCCTAGAGGCTTCTAGAATTATTTGAAAAAGTAAAAACTGGTTCTAAAAGTTCCTCTGATGATGTGAATGGACTTAGCACACTAGTAGTGACATTAATGGATTCATTTGGTCCAATTTATGAACCTTTGATCCTAGCCCCTAGCTCAATTTCGCCCTATATGTTTTATATACTTGATATTGGAGCTATGTGATGGTTAATTGTGAGTTGATGATGTATGTATGTGAGTGAGAAAGTATCAGAAAAGGGTATTAAGCTTTAGGCCTTAGTAGAGCCTAGATACTTTAGTCTATCAGAGTTATTGACTGAATAGTGAGTAGATCTAAAGTATATTGCAGAATAAATCTGAATTGAAGTTGTCGGAGTGGACATCGTTTGGAGAAGTTTTGTATGTTGTTGGGTAGTGTTTATGTTTATGATTCTCACACTTGTTTTATGCAAGATTTTTTGATACATTTGGAACATAGACATAGTGTATCTTGTTTTTTATTATATTATGCAACATTATGTTATTGTGAGGGTCTAATTGTATTCATATTTGATGTGGCCACAGTTTTACTTGTTTATCTTTTATTTGAAGATGATAGTTTTCTACTAAGAGCATCTATCCATGGTTGATTTCTTGTTGAGCATATTTTTTTGTATTTAGTTTGAAAATAGATGAAAGGAGGTTTGTGTAATGGTGAGGAGCAATGACTTCATGAGAGAGGAGTAGTGATAGATAAGCTTCAACGAAAGGAACAGTTTATCATTCAATGGTAGTTGGACAGTCCAATTGGAGTTGGGCAAGGATTGTAGATTGTGGTGTCCTTTATCAGATGGTAGTCCATAGATCCATAGATAATAGAGTCTTCTAATATTATTAGTAGTATCAAGACTCCTAGACGATGGGTGTTGGAATTTTGTATATGAGTTCGAGTCTCCATCCTGATGGGAGTCAGCAAGCTATGTAAAAGACCAATTACTTTACTAATATAAATTTAGAGCAAAGAAGCAGTAGTAAGAGTGGATTTTATCCAAGAATGGTTTCCACTAGAAATATTGTGTCTTATGTGTGATTATGTGATTGTGTTCATTGTTTATATTGTTTCTTATGGTTTTAAGTTATGCTTATGTGATGCACATGTTGAATGATTTTTTGCTAACATATATGTGTGATTAAGTAATTGAAGTAATAATTGGAAAAAAATGTATATATATCACACTACTGATTCACCCCCTAATTCACCCCCCCAAGTAGTGCTCAAATGTCTCCAACAATTGGTATCAGATTCGGGGCTCTTGGTTGCATGATGATCATTGGAGAGTACATTTTGGGTTTGTTGGCAGAAATTGAGTTTTTTTTTTTTGAATGGTTTTCCTCACTGTGAAAATTATAGGGTATGGCACAAAAAGGTAAAATCTCAATTATTATCTTGTGGATCTAACATTTGGAAAGTAGTATGTGAAGGTTGCGGCAAGGATAAAATTGTAGATGAGGTTTTGCAGCAAGATGCACAAGAAAGATGCATAATCTACAAGAATATTCATGATGGTGATATGAAGATACTTGTGGGTTTGAAATGTGCCAAAGATATGTGGGATAAGATAGAATCCATTCTTGGAGATGGCACCAAAAACAAAATTGAAAATGAGAAGAAGAGAAACAAGAAGAAAAACAAGAATGGCCTTGAAGGTCAAGAATCTTAGCCACAAGAATCTCATCTTTCTAGTGTACATGATTCAATAGATGATGAGAAGGAACAATATAATAATGAACCAAAAGTTATAAATATTGATGATTTTCTTTTTAGTTACACTTTTGATGATTCAAATTTAGATCATGATTAAGCACATAGTGAATATGAGAATCTTATTAAGAGTCTAGGAGATTGTACTTCTATACTAACATTTGTATGCAAGGATAAATAGAAATTATTACATATATGGGATTATAAGTAGGCCAATATTAAGAAAGAGAATGTCAGCTTAAATTTAGTTGGCAGAATCAGAAAAGGTTGGGGAAGGTATGCAAAAGAAATACCAAGTGAAAGTAGAAGAGTGTTGAAAATAGCAACAAGAAATGCTAAAAATAGAAGTGCTAAAAATAGCACTACTATAAATAGTAGTTTGGGTACCAGTGTTGGACATAGCAACAAGGAATGAAAAATGGAAGTGCTATAAATAGCATTTCGGGATAGATTCCAATTTTAGTAAGTCCCTGAACTAAAATTGAGAAGTAAAATTCGAATATGATCTTAGCAGTTGTTTGTAAAATAATTAATTAATTCACCATGAGTTAATTAGTTGTGGAAAATCAAACATGAATTCTATGTGAGGACATGCAACAGTTTCTCCATTGATTAAGGAATTTATCCATCAGTTAAAGAGATAAGTATGAGTTGTATTATTGAGTTGTAATTAGTTGACTTAGTTAATTGAGTCAAGTCCAATTAGATTAATTCAAACAGGTTGTTGAATTAATTGTGAGTTCCGTTGGTTAATGCTTGCATGCATGTAATTGCTGCTCTCCACATAATTGAATATTCTGTCATAAATAACTCATGCATGTCAGTTCAGTTAGAGACCCAGTTGAGATTAGAGGAAGGGACAATGTACTATCAATTGGAGGATTTTCCTATATAGGAAACTCATCCGTGCAGAAGGAATTATCTCCTTCAGCTTTGTGCATTATTTTTGAGCCAAGTGAGCAGTGTGAGGTGGGAATTCACACAAGTGGAAGCACTAGACCCTAGGAAAAATTGCGCAAGGAAATAGGAGGCTTGGAGGACTAAAGGAAGTCATATGTGTTGTCTATTATGTCTATGAGTAACACTAAGGGATTGTATTGAGAGCTAAATATCTTAAGACCTAAAGCTTTGTGTAATTGTTGGGTCTAAAATGCGGATGCAAATTAGAATTTAATTTAATGTCAACCCGGGAAGGTAAACTTAGAAGTGCTTATCTAAAATATATAGATCTAGAAAGATTCCTAATTTGTCCAAGATATTAAAGTCCCCTTACAAGAACATATTCATTAAGATCCCTTT
The DNA here is from genome assembly GCA_000404065.3 of Pinus taeda. Lineage (NCBI taxonomy): Eukaryota > Viridiplantae > Streptophyta > Pinopsida > Pinales > Pinaceae > Pinus > Pinus taeda. Next base: position 79,752 of record APFE031187178.1, read on the forward strand.
CAATATTAGAACATCTAATAAGAAATTAAAAGTTGAAATGAAGTAAACCTAGATCTAATAATTGTATGAGATCTTACAGTTCTCTTACAAGAACACTTTCAAATAAGATTCTTCCAATATTAGAACATTTAACAAAACTTGAAAGATGAAATCAAACAAAAACATAAAATAAATTATACCTAAAATAAACAAATAAGCATGCAAGTGAGGCCATGGGGGCTCTCCATAACTCCACAAGCACACCACTTCAATGGAGACTCAGATGTAGAAGCAAAATTGAAGTATGATCCTTTATTTCAAAATCTCCATTACAAACCAAATCTAAGATTACAACTCTAAGCTTCTAATTACATATTCCAAAATTCTAAGATTACAAAAACTTCCAGATTACAAAAGAAGGAGCTTGTACTCCTATTTATACAATGGGATGAGTAACAAACTCATAATGATCATCCATTAATCTCTCCTTAGTTCCATAAATCTCTCAACCATCTAGACACATAACCCATTTTTGTCCTTGATTTTCTCCAAGAGGTTTATCTCTTCAAATTCTAACCCCTTTTTGTCCTTGATTTTCTCCGTGAGGTTTATCTCTTCAAATTCGAATTTGATCATTCAAGGCCACATAAAGGCGTCTTGGAAGCTTCCTTGGCACCTGCACATGTCACAAAAACAACCCACTTTCCATATATAAAGTAAAATATATTATTTTCTAATATTT
>APFE031187178.1:82996-100233 GCA_000404065.3 Pinus taeda
ATCAACAAAAACAAATTCTATTAAAAACTAATAAAAGAAAATTTCTGCAAATAAACTAACACTAAAATGGATTTTCTTCTAATATCCCTAAAAAACACACAAAATCCTCTAGAATCAATGAAAAATCTGGTTTTTTGTTGAGAAAATCAAGAGAAGATAATGCAAATGCCAAACCTCTCTAAGATAAGTCAGATCCAATTTTTTTTTATCACTATATAAGATAAATTGGGATTTTTCATTGTAATAGCCTTGTTCCATTCTTCCGAACATATTCGTGTGATTGTGTGCTGTATGGTTGGAATTTTTTATTATTTTTTTTTAAACTAAAAATTAAAAACAATAAGTTTTATCTAATTTTTTTTTTTTTAAGATGATTTTTCACTCATGCAGATCAATTTTCTAGCAAAAATATTTTTATTTGAAATAAATCAATAGATTTTCTGATCTTCCTGATCACACGAAACACAGGAAGAGAGCATACTAATCTCTTCATTTTTTATTTATGCAAGTTAGCGTGGATGGATAAAACACAATTAATATTTGCGACAAAACCTTGCATTATCTACACTCTTTCTGCAATGTCACGGGGGCATTTAGACTCTCGAAAGACAAGGCATTCCGATAATCAAGATCTTGGCTCACCCGTGATACAGAAACAAGACATAGAGATGCAAAGATGTGCCACTGAATTTATTCATGGTGATTTATTTTTTGAAAACAAGACTAAAAACTTCTATGATAGTGACTTCTAATGACTTCTAATGAGATCTCATTTTTATTTTTCTAATTTATTCTACATTAACTTAAAAGATGTTTCATTTTCTAAGTAAAAGAATGCTTCCAATGAAACCATCTACGGACTAAAAATTCGAACATGCTTACATCAAGATTTAAAAAATTTACATTATGTTTTGCAAGTATGTGAAAATCTTGTCTTAGAGTTGGCTCAAGGTTATTGTCCTTGCTCTCCAAGAAGTACATGTTCAACATTGTCAAAGTCCTCATTCGTAGATGGATTAGTGAGAAATGGGGGGGTTTAAAATAAAAACTGAATTTAAATTAACTAGGTGTGAAAATAAAAATGCTCCAAACTTTGAACTCCTTTATGAACCTGTTGTCACCAAGTTCCACAAATTAGTCCATAAAAAAAATGCATGAAATAATTACTAAATCCTTCCAGTTGCACTTCCCCGGCAACAGTGCCAAAATATTGGGTCTAAAATGCAGATGCAAATTAGAGTTTAATTTAATGTCAAACCGGGAAGGTAAACTTAGAAGTGCTTATCTAAAATATATAGATCTAGAAAGATTCCTAATTTGTCCAAGATCTTAAAGTCCCCTTACAAGAACATATTCATTAAGATCTCTTCCAATATTAGAACATCTAATAAGAAATTAGAAGTTGAAATGAAATAAACCTAGATCTAATAATTGTATGAGATCTTACGGTTCTCTTACAAAAACACTTTCAAATAAGATTCTTCCAATATTAGAACATTTAACAAAACTTGAAAGCTGAAATCAAACAAAAACATAAAATAAATTATACCTAAAATAAATAAATAAGCATGCAAGTGAGGCCATGGGGGCCCTCCATAACTCCACAAGCGCACCACTTCAATGGAGACTCAGATGTAGAAGCAAAATTGAAGTATGATCCTTTATTTCAAAATCTCCATACAAACCAACTCTAATATTACTACTCTAAGCTTCTAAGATTACATACTCCAAAATTCTAACATTACAAAAACTTTCAGATTACAAATGAAGGAGATTTTACTCCTATTTATACAATGGGATGAGTAACAAACTCATAATGATCATCCACTAATCTCTCTTTAGTTCCATAAATCTCTCAACCATCTATACACATAACCCCTTTTTGTCCTTGATTTTCTCTACGAGGTTTATCTCTTCAAATTTTAACCCCTTTTTGTCCTTGATTTTCTCCATGAAGTTTATCTCTTCAAATTCGATTTTGATCATTCAAGGCCACATAAAGGCGTCTTGGAAGCTTCCTTAGCAGCTACACATGTCACAAAAATAACCCACTTTCCATATATAAAGTAAAATATATTATTTTCTAATATTTAATCAAGAATTTCTCTTAGAAATGCTTAAAAATAAATAATATTTGGAAAATATAAATGAGACCCATTAATGGTGAATAATAGGGAAAATGGAGTGAAAAGGTGGTGAATAGTGAGTGATATAATGGAAGAATAGGTGAAAAATGTATGGTAATGAGTGATATTTGGGTCTAAAATGCATATGCAAATTAGAGCTTAATTTAATGTCAACACGGGAAGGTAAACTTAGAAGTACTTATCTAAAATATATAGATCTAGAAAGATTCCTAATTTGTCCAAGATCTTAAAGTCCACTTACAAGAACATATTCATTAAGATCTCTTTCAATAACTAATCAAACCTAGATCTAACAATTGTTTGAGATCTATGATTCTCTTACAAAAACATATTCTACAAGATCTCTTCCAACATTAGAACATCTAATAAGAAATTAAAAGCTAAAAATAAACCTAGATCTAATAATTGTATGAGATCTTACGGTTCTCTTACAAGAACACTTTCAAATAAAATTCTTCCAATATTAGAACATTTAACAAAACTTGAAAGCTGAAATCAAGCAAAAACATAAAATAAATTATACCTAGAAGAAGTAAATAAGCATGCAAGTGAGGCCATGGGGGCCCTCCATAACTCCACAAGCACACCACTTCAATGGAGACTCAGATATATAAGCAAAATTGAAGGATGATCCTTTATTTCAAAATATCCATTACAAACCAACTCTAAGATTACAACTCTAAGCTTCTAAGATTACATACTCCAAAATTCTAAGATTACAAAAACTTCTAGATTACAGATGAAGGAGATTGTACTCCTATTTATACAATGGGATGAGTAACAAACTCATAATGATCATCCACTAATCTCTCTTTAGTTCCATAAATCTCTCAACCATCTAGACACATAACCCCTTGTTGTCCTTGATTTTCTCCATGAGGTTTATCTCTTCAAATAACCCCTTTTTGTCCTTGATTTTCTCCATGAGGTTTATCTCTTCAAATTCTAACCCCTTTTTTTCATTGATTTTCTCCATGAGGTTTATCTCTTCAAATTAGAATTTGATCATTCAAGGCCACATAAAGGTGTCTTTGAAGCTTCCTTGGCACCTACACATGTCACAAAAACAACCCACTTTCCATATATAAAGTAAAATATATTATTTTCTAATATTTAATCAAGAATTTCTCTTAAAATGCTTAAAAATAAATAATATTTGGAAAATATAAATGAGACCCATTAATGGTGAATAATAGGGAAAATGGAGTGACAAGGTGGTGAATAGTGGGTGATATAATCGAAGCATAGGTGAAAAATGTATAGTAATGAGTGATATTTGCATGACATTTTCAAGCCCAAACAGTTATCCTGAGATATCTCCACTTGTATGATAATACAGATAATGGGGTTTTTAGCTAAGGCTTTCCCCAAAGTATTATTTTGTGTTTCATGTGTGATTGTTTCCTCTTCTCTGTTATATGTGCTCTAATTGATCTTGCTCAAAATCGATTAAGCTTCCACAAGTTTGATTGTAGATGTAGATCAAGTATTTTACTTTAGTATATTGCATTATCACGTGATCTACGGTGAAATTTCTACATGGTATCAGAGCAAAGGTGATCAAAGCGAAGAATAGTATACAAGAAGGGAGAAGTTCAAAGTTTGTGGTTCTTGAATATAGACATCGAGTTCTTATCACATCTCAATTTCACCAATGGAATTCAACGGTTTAGGACTCGAATATGCTCTTGATGGCAGTTTGAATTGTATAGCCTGGAAGGATCGCATGCAAGCAGTATTAGAGGATAACGGTCTAAAGGACTTCATTGATCAAGAAGTCCCCAAGCTGACTGATGCTACAGAATTGGCGGAATGGAAGAAATGTGTGGCTAGAGCAAGGAGAATCCTTTTGGAGGGAGTTCGAGACCACATAGTCTTGAGTCTTCATGGGAAGGAGACACCATTTTCGATGTGGAAAAAATTGAAAGATCTATATCAGAATAGCAGCGATAAAATGAAGTTGGCGATGAAAGACAAGCTTTGGAAAATCAAGTGTGAAAAGGGCAACATGATCTCTACGTATCTAAACAAGCTCACCACCTGCAGGGATGAGCTTGGAAGTGTAGGGATCAGGACAACCGATGATGACATGGTGAGTCTTGCACTCCTTGGTCTTCCTAAGAGCTGACATAGTTACCAAGACTTAGTTAATGGAAGAGAAAAACTGCCAGATTTGGAATGACTTTGGTTGGATCTGATGCAGGAGGAGATAAGAAGAAGCACCAGAGATGGTTCTTCATCCAAGGAGGATGAAGAAAATTGTGCCTTAGCAAGTAAGGAGAAGAAGGGGAAGGAGAAGGATTCTCATCCCAAATCAAGTTCTTCCTATAGTGGGAAGAAGTTTGAAAAATCGAAAGTGCAATGCTTTCATTGTCATGAGGTGGGCCATTTTGCTACAAACTGTCCACTGAAGAAATCCAAGGAAGGATCTGAAGGTGAGGCTTTGGCCTCACAGTTCGAGTTGGATTTCACCCTCTTCGCATGAATGGTTTCATCCATGGTGGGATGTGGTTGGTTTCTTGATTATGGAGCTTCTTTCCACATGACCGACGACAAGCGTTTGTTCAGTACCTTGGAGGAGAAAGATCTCTAGATACTCATAGCGATGGGTAATGATGAAAAGTATAGTGTCTCAGGTGTAGGCACGGTTGTTTTTCAGAGGGAGCATGGAGCTCACATTACCTTGACTGATGTCAAGTATGTATGAGGACTGAGGAAAAATTTGGTGTTGATCATAATGCTAAAAGACAAAGGCTATGATGTAGTCTTCAGTAAGGGAAAGGTTTTCCTTCAACACATCACCACGAGACAAGTGAAGTAGATTGGTTCACGAGTCAAGAACTTGTATGCTCTTGAGGTTCAAGATGCATGCAAAGCCTTGAGGAGCAAGGAAACTATTGGAGACTCGATGGTTTAGAGGGAGAGTAAATTACCTCTCAACATGCAGCACCAGAAGACGTCTCAGACAATTGTGGAAGAGCCACAATTGGTGAAGCGGCTTCAGGAGGTTATGGAGCAGCCACAACTAGAGAAGCTGAGAGGAGATTGAGTGGAGGCATCCACTCATGTAGAGACCTCCAGTAGGGGGAAATTTCGAGCCAAGTGGGTAGAGGGATCACATGCATCCATACCTCCAGGTCGGAGGTGGGGTGATGTGGAGTGACAGTCCCAGGAAGGTTGGAATAGGGGCAGGATCATTGAGGTACCCAACCTCTTTGATTAGACCTTGCTACGAGAGCCCCGACGAGGAGTAGCAGGACTGGATGAGTGGGTAGAGACAGATGCTAATGGATCAGTAGAGAGAGCTATAGTGCAGGAATCCTGACACAGTGTAGAGCTAGTAGGCTACAACAATGTGAGAGGCACATGAGTGTTGCACTGGTCCAGGATGGCACAAAGAGGTGTGAAATGGTGTGAGATGCATGGAGTGTTGCAGCAGCTAAGAGGTCAGAGAGGGAGCACTTGTCAGTGGCAGATGGAGCTTCAGCATCAAAGGATGTTTCTAGCCCAACAGAGAGGTCAGTTGGGAATTTTTTTGTTTATAGAGTTGCTGGATCAATAACACTTGGGAGAAGTGTTGCATGCATAACATTCCAAAGGTACAAGATCAGGTTCGAGTTGAATTCATTTCTTGTTTAGAGGTAGTGTTGAAAATAGCAACAAGAAATGCTAAAAATAAAAAGTGCTAAAAATAGCACTGCTATAAATAGCAATTCGAGTACCAGTGTTGGACATAGCAACAAGGAATGAAAAATGGAAGTGCTAAAAATAGCATTGCTAGAAATATAATTTTAGGATAGATTCTAATTTTAGTTAGTCCCTGAACTAAAATTGAGAAGTAAAATTTGAATTTGATCTTAGCAGATATTCGTAAAATAATTAATTAATTCACCATGAGTTAATTAGTTGTGGAAAATCAAACATGAAGTCTACCTGAGGACATGCAACAGTTTCTCCATTGATTGAGAAATTTATCCATCAGTTAAAGAGATAAGGATGAGTTGTAATATTGAGTTGTAATTACTTGACTTAGTTAACTGAGTGAAGTCCAGTTAGATTAATTCAAACAGGTTGTTGAATTAATTGTGAGTTCAGATAGTTAATGCTTGAATGCATGTAACTGTTGCTCTCCATATAACTATATATTCTCTCATAAATAACTCATGCATGTCAGTTCAGTCAGAGACCTAGTTGAGATCAGAGGAAAGGACAATGTACTATCATTTGGAGGATTTTTTCTATATAGGAAGCTCATCCATGCATAAGGAATTATCTCCTTCAGGTTTGTGCAATTATTTCTAAGCCAAGTTAGTAGTGTGAAGTGGGAATTCACACAAGTGGAAGCATTGGACCCCAGGAAAAACTGTGGAAGGAAATAGGAGGCTTGGAGGACTAAAGGAAGGCATATGTGTTGTCTATTATGTCTATGAGCAGCAGTGAGGGATTGTATTGAGAGATGTATAGCTTGAGAGCTAAAGCTTTGTGTAATCCTAAGATATTTCCACTTGTATGGTAATACAGATAGCGGGATTTTTAGCTGAGGCTTTCCCCAGAGTATTCTTTTGTGTTTCATGTGTGATTGTTTCTTCTTCTCTGTTATATGTGTTCTGATTGATCTTGCTCAAAATTGATTAAGCTTCTGCAAGTTTGATTGTAGAAGTAGATCAAGTATTTTGTTTTAGTATATTGCATTATCAAGTGATCTATGGTGAAATATCTACAAAGAGGTTGAGAATTATAATATTAAGTGGTGTCCTTGAGAAACTAATGGAATATGGAGAAGAGCATGGTAGCCTTGGATATTTTTCTTGAGATCCAAGGAACACCATTGGATAAAACCAGTCTTGGATTTCAAAAGGGTGAGTCTAATTTCCATGCAGGAAAAAATAACAAAGAATAACCCAAGAAACCTGTAGCAAACAATACCAACAGAAAAAGTGAGATCCAAGGAAATAAGAAACATATCTAGAAGTTGAATAGCAAACAAAACAAATAGAACCATTAGCAAAACCAACAATTGAGAAGAAAATATCAAGGAGCACCTACATTCAGAAGACATTTTTCTCCTAAATATGATCATGGCATCTCCATTAGATTTCAAAGGAAGAAAAATACTCTCATTCCTTTGATGCATTGGATATAGTGTTACAGTTGTCACAAGTTTGGACATGTTGCATCAAATTTCTAGAGAAGAACATACAGTCCATATCAGCATAGATTCCAACAATATCAATAGCCAAGGAGAATGGCCAACAGGTATCCTTGTGATTTTTATGGTTATTGCTACTCATGTCACTTATTTAGCCATAAGGTATGTGATTACAGATCTACCCAATGGAGGAAAGCCGCATTTCATGCAAGGTTTAAATATGGCATGAGTAGAAGAAGATTTCATCCTCTTGGCCACGTGGAGTGCTATATTTTCCATAGAATTCGCCATATGGAAAGAGATTGTTTGTTGCCCTGTTACTTGAGGAAAAACCATCAAAATCAGCAAACAAGAGAGGATCTGGCACAAAACTAGTGAAGCAAGAGAAGAAGTGGATGAAAGAGGATAAGAAACAGCGCAAGACTATGTGGAAAAAGAAGAAGAAGTTGCTCTTCAAGTAGTGAAGAGCATTCTCTCCTACACTCCATGATTATTCATGCATACTTTTAGAGGACTACAGAATTTATGAGAGGTTCATAACCTCAGGGGGAGCGTATGATGGAATTTCTAGTAGCATATGATGTTTTTTCTTCAGCCTCATGCATGTTCATGTCCACAGGATCAACCTATTTCTTGGAGGTATATTGAGTTAAGGGGGATTTATGCATGGTATTGAGGTTCATGATTTATTTTCTTATCTTTCATTCATGTTTGCTCATGTGATTATAGCAGCTTTATATGTCCTTCATGAGTAGAAAAAGGAGCACATTTTCATCCATTTACATGCTTTTGGTTTGCACTAACAATTGGTTGAAAAGATATAAAACCATCCATAGATTGTGATCATTACTCCAAGATGTATTGAGATGATTTGTGACATGGACCAACCATGTGTGAGTTGTGGTATGATGATTACTACAACCATGCATTTTCTATTGTTTCGTCATTATGTATTGGTTGAGAGTCCAACCAATAGTTGTTGAGTCATCATGGTGATAGGCTTGTTTTGGAGGAGCATCATGAATCTATTTTGCAACCACATGTATGGGAAAATGTTGATGTAACAAGCATGATGTATCATGTTTTTGAGTCATTGGTCGATAGGAAATGATCATATCAATGATATATTTCATTGAAAATCTACTTAAATTGTTCATGGAGCCATGTACTTATGATGTACTATCTTTTGGTTCATTTAGTCATGATTCATGAGGTCATTTTATGGTCATGTATTGGTCATGTATGATGTTTTATATCACTACTACAGCCATGTATTTATCATTGTATATGTGATATGGTCATGGTCATGTAGAGTCTTGGTTGATATGGCACTTCTTTCTTGGCATTGAAGCATTGTTTGCAGTGGAAGTGGTCATTTCAGCCCAACAATTGGTATCCCTACAACTTGGAGATGACATGTGTTCAAGGGGGGAATTATTTGTTCCTATTTTCTTCATCCATACATTGTTGGAATTATGATCTACTTGGAGGTGTTCATGATATGCCTCATACTATGCTATGACAATGGGGTTCTTGGCCTCTTGTGATGAGATATTTGGTAGTTGTTGATATGTAGTCATGGGGGAGATTTTGTGTGGTTGCCTCATGTGGATGTTGTTGCATCATATGATGATTCTTTTTATGATGTTGCTATGAGGAGGAGTGATGGTTTGATGCTTATGTGCATATTCATGCATAATATACTTGATGTCTCTCATAGTTGTTTTATGATGATGTTTCATATGTTGATTATGGTTTCCTTATGATTCCATGATGTTGCTTGCTGATAGAGGTGTTGGTTGGTATTATGCTATGGATGTTTATTGGATATATATGTTGCTTTTTTCTTCTGATATGTGGAGTGACAGAGTATGATGATTGGAGGCATTAATGACCATTGATATGCATTATATTTTAGCCATGTACATATGTACTACTATAATTTTTGTACTGCAATTATTGTTGCATATTCATGTGGAGTTGGCCCTTTTCCATTGATGTTAAAGAGGGAGACAATTAGGATGGATAGGGAGCAACTTCAGTTTTGGAGAATGTATGGAGATCAGCCTCAGATGTTGTTGAGGTTGAAATCAATGCCAAAGGGGGAGTTTGTTGGCATTGTAGTATTGGCATTGATGTCAACATGGTCATGATGTTGCTATTTGATTTTACATTGGGTTGTTTGTGTTTCCATTGATGTCAATAGTATGATGCCACTCATGTTGGTTTGTGTTTGCATGTGTTGGCATTGATGATTGATCAGATGATGGCATTAATAGAGCTTTGTGGTAGCATGATGGTCTTCCAACATTGATAGACATGTCATGATGGCTTGTTAATGTTGAAATATAGTTGGATGGTGGTACTACAAGTAGAGGATGTTCGTACATGTTTATCATGCAGATCTACATGTGATAGAGATCGTTTAGGGCACACTAGTTTAGTTGTCAACTAGGTCTTCATTATGTCTTCATGTTTATGCTATGAGGATGACTTGTTGAAGTGATGTGATGGATTGATGATTATGCTATAGAGCTTATTGTAGGTATGTTAGAGGTGTTGCAACATGTTCAGAGGTTTGATGGAGAGTGGAGGACTTGTTGGCACACTTGCCAACATTGTTTATTGGCCCTTTGTTGTAGTTGCTACAATACCCTCCAAATTTTGGCTTACACTCAATTTTGGAGCCTTCCTTGGTCTTGCATATTGTTGTCGCAAACACCAAAACTCATTTCATGTACTTTCTTGAAGTGTTTTAATCCCCTTTGCAAGTTGGGTTAACTGTCGTCTTTCAGTGTGATTAGTTGTTGCACAATGTGTAGAAGCTTGTTCTAATGGTTTCAAGGGTCTATCTTTGAGTATATGAGTTTTTCTAACTATGTAAACATTTGTCACACTCATTCACAAAGTTTTTAGCATTGTCGTACAAGTGTCGTCACAGTTGTTCCAAAGTCTATCTTAAGTGGTGCACTTGTCATAACTAATCATAAAGATGTCACACAGAGGGAAATGTATTATTTGTGTTTATTGGGTGATCTATGTTGTTTTTTTGTCAATTATTCTTAGTGCGAGGTCACATTCAAAGTCTTAAATGGTTCACATGAGTCTAACTGGTCTTACATTTAGCCATTTCCGAGAAGGCTTCCCAACTTAGAAATTTGGCTTCACCTAACTAACCTAAACTATGCAATATGCAGTTCTAGTCCTCTGGCTAAGACCTTTCCCTTTGACATTTAGTGTGCAATTCCTGCCTTTTAGGACTGCTTCATTGCAAAGTTTTTGTGCTCAAGATCCAGCCTTGACCTGTAGAATTGTGCAATCATTCCTCCCAACCCAACCTTCACTTTGTTGCATAATCACAGGCCTCAATATCATCCCTTGAGCCTCTAAACTACACAACTGCACAGTAGCCCTACCTCCATTGTCTCCCAAAACTACATAGTGTGTCCTCTTAGTGTTCATCCCCTCATTCTGTTCCACTCGCTCTCACAACTACACAATTCTTTCCCTCGGTCCTACCTAAACTATGCATTGCGTAGTCTCAGAATTCAAACCTCACCCCTGGACACTATAATTGTGCATTGTACAATGACTGAGCCCTCTCTCCTGAACTTTCACCTAGTACTGACTTAGTTAATGGATCGAAATGCACTATCTTAGACTAAGGTATTTTCATACTAATGTCATATCTTCATGAGTGAATTTCATATGCAAGTACTCTATCAGACCATGGCAATATGATGAAGAAGGAGATGAAGGAGGGAACCATGCTAAAGGACACACTTATAGCTTAACATAGAAGCTGATCAGTCAAGAAAATCAAAAGGGACATCAGTTTCTGATTGCAACACAAGACTCACTGAAGATTCCTTATCACCAAGTCGTACGAAGGAAGAGCATCTTCAAGCAGACACTCAGCACTCAGTAGCAGCATTGGCTTTAAATTTCCACATCATCATGCAATCCTTGTTAGCAGTGTCATGACATGTCATGTCATTAGTAGTCACATGCCACACCTTGGGGCCAATGATGTAACATATTTATTTTAAAGTGAAAGTCCAAAGGACATGTGTAGAATACAAAGAATCATGTACGTTGAAAAGTCATAGGATGTCAAACAGTCATGAGGGTAGTCAAAAGGTCCCAAGGAAGAGGAAGCATCACCCCTTGGTTATATATACTCCCTTAATGTATGAGCAAAGTACTTTTCACCTTGGCTCCTCTCGCAAGGAATTAGAGAGATAGATTGGTTCTTTTGAGGAGCAAGGAGTTGTTCCAACGCTCCACTACTGGAGCTAGTGATGTTCATTGTATACATGTGTCTTGGAACTTTTACTTGATAACAGAAGAATTCAAGGACAACATGTTATTCATGCATGGATTATGGATATTTGTAAGACTAATCTATGAATGTTTGTAATTCATGTTTGTTTTCATTTATGCTAAAGTAGTTGAACTATTTCGGTTATTTTGGTACTTATAATATTGACAACGTGGTGTAATTTTTATTATCATTGTCACATCCTCATGGACTATTCCGCTAGATATTAGACAAATCTTCCTCGTTATATCGGTTTCAATGACCATCACATCTTTGTGGACTATTCTTCTTGATGTTGGATGGACCCTTCTTGTTCATGTGTGTCTCTACTAGGGTGGTACTATTACCTCTCTATTAGAGGCTAACTTCTCCTCCCCACCTCAGTGAAAGAACTTTGACACGCATATGATTAAACACTCACCAAGTAGATCCCCTTGCTTTTCGAAGGCACATTTTTACTTCTCTCTCTTGCTAACAGTTAGAGCCAAGGCATATCTCCTCGGATATATGACAACCGGGTTTATATTTCGAATGGGGCTCCTACTCCAAATGGTCTGAGGTCTAATTGGGACTTCACATTAGGCACACCCCTTGATTGACAGATTTCTAGAACCATCAACAATGGTGCTAGATGGAGGTTCAGATGACAAGCTAAGCCTGTTGGATCTAGTTTTAATATCTTATATAAAATGGCTCATATTCAAATCTTACTCTCGGGGTGTTTCTCTAATTTTTTCTTTATCAATTTTCAATCCCTGATGAGCCTCTCTATCACTTGTCCCAGTTAAATTTTGATGGTGAGGATGGAACATCCATAATTGAGCACATTTATGGTTTTCTTAAATATTTTGAATCTTACAAAATCAATGATGAAGAGTTTACTTGTGTGCTTTTCTTCCTCACCCTTGAAGGCCACATTAATTGATGGTTCCATACCTTGCCACCTACTTCTATCCATTCCCTTCATCATTTCCTCGTGGAGCTTCATCAAGCCTTTGATAGGTATAATTACTAAGATGTTTGTAAAAAAATTGGTCTCTTAAGAATGAAGCCTAATGAATCAGTTGAGGATTTTCCTGATCAATTCCTTCACCTTTGTTGTGAAATTTCTAAAGAAGACATGAATAAGGATTTCTTGAAACAAGATTTGAGTGCTTGGTTCTTATCTCTTTACAAGGACAACCTAAACCCCTTGATTTTCCTACTTCCCCAACTCTTGTGAACCATGAGACACCTCTAATTTCAAAGGAGGCATTTATTGCTCCTTTTTTTCTTTGTCCTCCTCCTTTTCTAGTTCTATTGAAGGTTCCTTTGTGCGATGAAAATAAAGTTGAAAAATCCACAAATCAAATTCCTAATCCATATTCTCCTTCTTCTTATGTTTCTCATCACTCAAATTCAATGGAGGAAATCCCATAATGGCTCATGAAGCCCATGGGGAAGACTAACTCCCCCATTCTGCAACATGATGTTATCATTCATAAATCTAGCCTCCAATCTGACCTAGATTTTTGTGATCCTTTATCATCTACATGCCATGACTATGTGTAATATGATCTGCCTAATCAATCTACTCCACCAACTAGTCTTCACATCTCTTGGTTTTCGTGTTGCTAGTTCAAATTGTGATCAGATACAAGGAAGTCACTTTTCACAGGCACAGGAGCGGGAAGGTGAAGATTCTTTCAATCTTTCTTCTATTTTCAAAAATACTCCATGTGAATATGATGTGCTTCCATTCTTGGATGATTTTAAATCTACTAATATTGGTAGTGAATCAAATGTAATTAATTCTTTCAATCAATTTGTAGCCTTGGGAAACAATTATAATGATGATGACTCTATTGATGTATGTGATCACGAATGCTTATGTGTATCAGCTGATCATTTTTGGTTTCTCATGAAGATGTTACTTTAGATCTAGAATCTGATTCGGTCAAAGAAGATGTGCTTATCGAAACTTCCTATGCATCTTAGTATCCCTTGTGCTCAAACGTTTGTGATGCATCTACTTGTGATGGAGATACTCCATGCTCTTTAAGTTCTTCATCCAATGACTTATCTTCTCAATTAACACAAGGCAATGAGATTATCCATGATTCAAATGAAAACAATCAAATCGTTGAGTACTCTTTCCACCCTTCATTATCTCTTCTCTTGCATGAGGACAACTCTTCAAATTATATTTCTCATGAAATTTCCATGATTCATTCATCTTTGAATTTGCGATCAGAAAAACCTTTCGAATTTTGTAATCTAGTTGTTGAAGTAGAAGAAATTGGTCAAATCAGTGACAAAGATGGATGCCATCTGGTGAGCAGTGTTTTTATTCAAACGAGTGGTAGAAAGTATCCTCACACCATACATGATCTGGTTCAATCTTTAAAATACAATTTTACAATTCTGGAAAGTTTCATGACCTCCCATGGATCAAGGAACTTCAAATTTTATTGATGGTTATGTCAGGATATCGCAATTCTCGTAACTTGTAAGCCCCTCAAACTAAGCCAGGCTTGGTTTTTCCTTCACATTCCTTCTCCTTACAAGGTTTCACTTGATGAAAATTTCTTTTTGAAAAATTTTTGGTATTTCTCGTATGATCTTTCAAATTTTCAAGATTTTACATCTGACTGGATTTAGGAGTCTTTTTCAGTTTATTCATCTTCACGCAAATCTTTCACATCAAAACTCAGGTTTGGAATGTGTGTCACTCATAGAGTCATGGAATTGTGAAGTTGATCATTTCAAAGACTATCTTTGGCTGAAGAATCATTCCTACTGTATTCATCTCTTAATAGTTGGCTCCCAATTTTTCTCATGAATGTTATATTACAAATATTCCCCTTCATCGCACCTAAAGTCCTTTTTAGTAATAATGAATGCATGAGTTATCACATGAATCAAGTTCTTCTCCATTCACCATGTCCTGAATGGTATCATGTATTTGTTGTGTTGGCATCCCTTTTAAATTATTTTCATGATTATGTTGCTTGAACAGTTTGTCACCAGTTACAGGAAAATGGTTTGTCACATTTGGCTTGTGAGGAACTTGGTTCAATTGTTTAGAGCATTCGCAAAACTATTCAAATTGATTTATCTTCACTTAGTACAATCTAGGAATATGATGCTTTAATCAGCTCATCTGATCATTATTCTGTCTTTGATGATTGTCATTCATGTTATCATTTTCGCACCAGTGTATCCAATGGCAGTTGTTTTACATCCTTCAATCTCCATTGTTCAACATCTCACTATTCTTATTTTTGTTAAGCAGTTGAGGCACTTCATCCTCCACTAATGGTTATATCATGTCCTCACTATCTCAACATGATTGTTGAATATGATAGGATCTATTTCCCCTCACCACATTCTCGTTATAATCCGCCGCCTCTAATAAAAAATCCATCTTTTCAAATATTTCAGGATTTTCAAGAGGATCATCATGAATTTTATGATCCAACCATTGAATTGTTGGAGAAATCTTACTCATAAAGCTTCATGGAAATAAAGAAGTTTTGGCATTTCTTCACGTTTTCTAAGCAGGATGGCACAGAAGAAGGTGAATTTGCAAGAAGTCTTCTAGGTTTGTCTCATTATGATTTTCATCGTAGGGGTAAGAATGTGAATTGGATGAAAGTAGTGGTTGTGGCACATCTTTCTTCCCCCATGTAAGATCTTCAAATTTTTGTGAAAATTATTCAAGCTCTCATATATTCTCTTGCACATTGATTTATAATCGATTGTATATTTGTGATTGCAGGTTGTGAACAATTACGGTGGCTACATTGGAAATTTCATTATACATGACCCCGACATTCTAGTTGTCAGGTTAGGAGTAGGATTAGTTGTACCTTAGTTTTCCTTCTCTTGCACCCAACCCATGTTGTTATCTTTAGTCTCTTGTATTTTCTTAATTTTCTCTTGCATTATGCTTTGGTTTAGTTTGTTTTGTGTGTCTTTTGGTTTTGTTTCCTTGTTGTATGTGTTGTTTCCTTTCTATTTTGTTTCTTTTGTTTTTCTTTCTTCTTGTTTTTCTCCTTTTGTTTTCTTCATGTGAATAACTGTTGTTTGAGGACCTTTTGTGGCTTCTTAATATGTGTGTGGCCAAACTCTAAAGATTCTTGTGACACTTCAACATTTGGCTAACCTTCTGTCAATCTTCCTTGTGGTTGTTATATATTTTGGCCGATGAAGTTTCGATGGAAAATACAATCCATCTATAAGGAGAGTTTTGGTCCATCCATGAACCCATGTCTATTCTAGAAAACTTATGCCTACGCTCGGTCTTTATGTTTCAGTGTTTTCATCCTTATCTGATCAGTAGAAGAGGAGAAGGGAAAAATTCTAAACAAGAAAACCTAAATCAGAGATATCTTTATGCTTCTCTGAAGGAACAACCTATTCTTCTCCCAATAAGTTGATATCCCTCTTTCTCCCAAAAATGAATAAGTGTAGATGCACAGTCTACTTTAAATAAATAAATAAATAAAGGCAAAAGATGAGAAATGCTTCCTACATAGAGAGATGAAGCAAGAAGCTCTACCGGGGTACTATCTAGGCTCACTGGCAGAGAAGCAATGCTTGTGTTCCTGCGTGAATCCATCAAGGTATAGTCCAAGCTTGTTGGAAGTGGAGTAACACAAGAGATGAAAAGTTAGACTTTGAAAAATCTTAAGCTCATGAGCTACACTACCCTTCCCAACTCGAAACATCTCCCTTTTATCCAAGGAACTCTGGACAATATTGCGAGGATCCTAAAGAAGCATAAGGTTCCTTCAACCTTTAGGCCTCCAAGTACCATCCAAAGCTCCCTAAGATTAGTTAAAGACCTTATGGACCCCAAAAACATCAAAGGTGTTTATGTTATCCCTTTCTCTTATGGGACTCCCTACATTGGTGAGACTGGTTGCTCGATTAATCAAAAGATTCATGAGCATGTAGCTGACATCAAGCATGGCAGGACCCGCTCCTCTGCTTTGGAGGAACATGCAAAAAAATCTAGGCATCACATTTGCAATATGGAAGCCCATGTCATTGCTAAGGTTAGTTATTTCCATCATCGTAAATTCAAGGAGGCCTTGGAAATTGAAAAAAGGCCCATAATTTAAATAGAGACAATGGTTGGAATATTAGCAAAAGTCGGGTCCCTGTCGTATCCTCTTAGTTTGTTCTTATTTGCGAATTATTTTGTTTTTTAGGTTTGAAGTTTCTATTTATGATTTTTTTTTTTCTCTATATAGGTATTTTCATTTAATGTTAATTTTCTTTTGATCTGTTTTCTTAGCTTAAAAAAAAATAAAAAATAAAAATTAAATCCCTCCCTTTTGATTTCTTTGTTTTAATTTTAGTCTCATTTAATTATTATTTTGTTATAGGATCTTAACTCATTAATCGAGTCTTGACTCCTATATATATATATATACTTTGTTCCTTATCTCTGGTTGACTTGGAATGTTTGTTTCCTATCTTTGGTTGACTTGGAATGTTTGTTCCCTATCTTTGGTTGACTTGGAAGGTTTGTTAAACTAGTCGTTAAAAATAAATAAGTAAATAATAATAATAATAATTTTACCCTCCCTTTTGATTGCTTTGTTTTAATTTTAGTCTCCTTTCATTATTA
>APFE031187178.1:100517-112153 GCA_000404065.3 Pinus taeda
AAAAATAATCAAAAAATAAAACAGGGTCAACAATAAAATATGGGGTTGAGGCCCATTAAACAAATAACATAAATACTAAAAGGAGTTAAGAACGAATAGGATGATGAAATACTTAAAAAAAACATGAAGGGTCGAGAAAATAAACTCTAATTAACAATAAATCGACAACAAATACTATAAAAAGGACACCAATACCTACATAGATAAACAAACAAACAAAATAAATCCCAAAAAGGAACTTAAAAAACTAGGAGTACCGGACCGGGACCCAACTTCTACTAATATTTACACCATTGTCTATATTTAAAGTATTGGGTCTTTTTTCAATTTCTAGGGCCTCCTTATATTTACGATGATGGAAATGGCTAACCCTAGCAACGACTTAGGCCTCCTCAATGCAAATATGATGCTCAGATTTATCTGTATGCTCTACCAAAGCAGAGGAATGGGTCCTGCCATGCTTGATGTTAGCGGCATGCTCAGGAATCCGTTAATTAATCAAGAGACCAGTGTCACCAATGTAGGGAGTCCCACAAGAGCATGGGATAACATCCTTCATATTAGTCGTTATAGGAATATTATCATTATTATCATATTAATTTTCATAAACTAGTCGTTATATGATCTTTTGGTCTCTACATCGCCTTTATTTAAGCATGTGCCATTATCTGCATCTTGATTTGGTCCTGATGATGAACCACACTAGTTGGTTCGAAACGTGTTGACAAAATTTTCTCCTATGTGATTTATACCAAAAATACTCTTCTTAACATTGTGATATTGTTGAATCTTATGTTATGTTCAACTGAGAAGGCATAAAGGGCATCATGTCTATTCATGAGGTAAGTGGCAACACCAAGGTAATTCGAACAATGAATGAATACTCCTTGAAGAACCAAGACCTTGCGAAGAAAAAGTTAACCGAGGCAGAGAAGTTGGAATTCTATTAGTATGTCGCCAAGTGTTGTAGTTGCGACAAAACCCTCCAAAATTTTGGCTTACGCTCAATTTCAGAACCTTCCTTGGTCTTGCATATTGTTTTCACAAACACTGAAACTCATTTCATGTAATTTCTTGAAGTGTTTTTATCCCCTTTGCAAGGTGGGTTCACTGTCATCTTTCGACATGATTGGCTATCGCATAATGTGTAGAAGAATGTTTTGATGATTTCAAGGGCCTATCTTTGTGTATATGATTTGTTCTAACTATGTAAACATCTATCACACTCATTCACAAAGTTTTGAGCATTGTCACACACGTGTCGTCATAGTCATCCCAAATTCTATCTTAAGTGTCACACTTGTCGTAACTGGTTGTAAAGTGGTCACATGGGGGTAAATGTATTGTTCATGTGTCCTAGGTGATCTATGTGTTGTGTCATCAATTATTCTAAGTGTGAGGCCAAAATTGAAGTCTTATCACTATTCAAATGAGTTTGGCCAGTCCTACACTTGGCCATTTTCAGGAAGGCTTCCCAACTAAGCAATTTGGCTTCACCTAGCCTCCCTGAACTGTGAACTACGCAGTTCCAGTACTCTAACTGAGATGTTTCCCCTTGAAATTGCACAATGTGTAGTTCCTACCTCCCAGAACTGTTGTACTATGCATTTTTTGTGTTCAAAGTCTAGCCTTGACCTCCAAAATTGTGTGATTATTCCTCCCAACCCAGCCTTCATTAAGCATTGTGCAATCACAAGCGTTAAACTCATCACCTAAGCCTCTAAAATGTGCAATTGTGTAGTAGCCTTGCCTCCATTTTCTTATAAAACTACATAGTGTGTCCTCTAATTGTTCATCCCCGCATCCTATCCCATTAGCTCGCAGAACTAAGCAATTTTTTCCCTCAGTTATGCCTGAACTGCACACTACATAGTCACTAAGCCCTCTCTCCCAAACTATCACCTAGTTTCGGCTCAGTTAATGGATCAAAATGCACTATCTTAGACTAGGGCATTTTCATATTGATGTCATCTCATCATGGGGAATTGCAGATGTAGGTACTCTATCAAACCATGGCAAGATGATGGAGAAGGAGATGAAGGAGGAAACCATGCTAAAGGACACACTAGTAGCTCAACACACAAGTCAACCAATCAAGAAAAGAAAAAGGGACATCAGTTTGTGATTGCAACTCAAGGCTCATCAAAGATTCCTTATTACCAAGTCATATGAAGGAAGAGCATTTTCAAGTAGACACTCGGCAATCAGTAGTAATAGTGGCATGAAATTTCCACATCATCATGAATTTTGTTGGGTGTGTGTTATATTCTTTCCACTATTAGGTTCATGCATGGGGGGGTCACAAGGGCGGCGGAAGCCCCTCTTGTTCATTGCACCAAGCGCTGCAGGGGGGTAACAGGGGGGCGGCAGCCCCCCTGTTAGGGGGTTTGAAGGGGGTATAGGCCCCGTCTACAAGGTCCGACGCAGCGCCTTGGGGAAAAAAATTTAGACCCTATATTAGGAGGGCGAACCTACCTATGGTTTTGTGAGTGGTTTTCGCACATGGTTTTGAGCATTATGATTTTCTACCCATGGTATTTTGTAGATGTGGTCAAGGGAACTATGGTTATGTTCTAATCCAGAGTTAACGGATTGGGGTTTGTGGATGCTTTGTCATGTATATATATGTATTGTAACATTGAAAGGATACTAATGAAAAATCAATTTGGTAGTCTCGGTTTTGGGATCCATGGGAAAATATTTGTGTATATCTATTTAATGTTTTATGCTGTCACCATTGTTTATTTTATGTTTTTAGAATTTGTATGTAGGTAATTTATGTACAGGGTTAAAACATACATTTGGTATCAGATTTGTTTTGGCTTCAAGGGGATGCCTTTATTACTGAGGGGTTTTTCTTCAGCCTATGGTGGACCCTGTTCAGTGGGAGATCTGCGGGATCAATCCTTGTGGTGAAATATTATGGCAAGCAGTAGAAAGATAGATATTGAGAAATTTAATGGTCAGAGTTCTGAGTTGTGGAAACTCAAGATGGAGGATCTATAGGTGGATAAATATCAATGGATCATGGTAGATCCGGGTACTAAACCAACGACAATGTTAGTTGAAGACTGGGTGAAGTTGGATTGGAAGGCAAAGAGCACAATACGGCTGTGTATCTTATATTTAGTATTGTTGAATGTATTAGGGAAAGCTTTGGAAAAGGATTTGTGGGAAGAGTTAGGGACTTTGTACAAATATAAGTCTTTGGAGAATAAATTGTTCCTACAGAAAAATATGTATAACCTAAGGATCAAGGATGGAGACTCTGTGACAGAGCATCTAAACACCTTTGATATTTTGGCAAGTCAGTTTTTATTTATTGATATAAAAGTTTTAGATGAAGATAACTAAATTAGTTCATTTTTTTCTCTACCAGATTCATGGGATAGTCTGGTTGTTGCAATAGGTAGCAATGCAACTGCCTTGCAGTTTGATGAAATAGTCCCATTCATGCTATCGAAGGAGATGAGACAGAAAGATACAAAGGTCCATAATGGTGATGCCTTATCTGTACAAGGACGAACTAAAAAAAATAAGAAATAAAAAATCCTCAAGTGGAAGATCTAAATCTAGAGGGATATCTAAATCTCCAGGAAAACCTATAAATGTGTGCTGAAATGCATAAAGGAAGGGCACTTCAAAAATGACTATAGATCTAATGCTCCTGAGAAAAGAAAGTGCTATGATGATGCTCCTTCTGCAAAGGCAAGAACCACCTCAGATGAAGGTGGGGATCTGTAATTGGCTTCTTCTTCAAGTACACATGTAGATCATGAGGCATGATTGATTGACTTGGGTGCATCCTTTCACTTCACTCCCCACAGGGAGTGTTATGCGAGTATGATAAATATCAAGGTCATGATGTCTTCTTAGGGGATGATAGGAAGGCTAGAATCGTCAATTGTGGAAAAGTCAATTTAGAGTTGCAAGGTGGAAGGATTAGAACACTTCTGATTGCTCTACATATTCCTGCATTGGCAAGAAATCTTATTTTTGTAAGCAAGTTGGATGATGCAGGTGTAAAAACAATTTTTCGAGAAAGATACCTATAAGATGGTTTAGGGATCATTGGTATTGATACAGGGAGTTCTGATTGGAACTTTGTACAAGCTTCAGGGTAGCACTATTATTGATGGGTGCAACAGTTCTATGGTTCCTAAAAGTGGAGTAGAAAATCTAGTTGTCTCTGGAGAAAAGACCATGCTATGTCATCAAAGGCTTGGACATATTGGAGAGAAGGACCTTCGAATACTTCATGGTAATGGTATGTCTAATTTCTCTCTAGATTTTGATTTTATCTATATGGAAAGTAGAATCGAGTGAGTTTCCCCTCTAGTGCTAAGAGGGTGAAATAGATATTAGAGCTTGTGCACAGTGATGTGTTTGGACCTGTGTTGGTTCCATCACTGGGTAAGTTTGTGTACTATGTATCATTTATAGATGACTTATCAAAGAATACATGGATGTATTTCGTCAAGAAGAAATCTAAATTCTTTGAAAGGTTTAAATAATTTAAGGCTTTGGTGGAATACCAGACAGAGAAGAAGATCAAGGTGCTGAGAACAGATAACGGTGAAGAGTTTTGCAAGAAGGAATTTGAGGAATTCTGTAAGAAGGGTGGTATAACATGATAGAAGGCTACTCCATACACACCTCAACAAAATGAAGCTGCATTAAGAAGAACAGGATGTTGATGGACAAGAATTCTAGGCAAAGGCGATGGAGATTGCATGTTACTTGGTCAATAGATCACCTTCATCAACGTTGGAGGATAAGACTCCACAAGAGGTATGGACTGGAAAGAAACCCTCTCTTTCACATCTGAGGGTATTTAGATGTGATGCATATGTACATGTTCCAAAGGAGAAAAGAACCAAGTTGGATAGTAAATCTGAAAGGCACATCTTTATTGGGTATAAGGCTAGTTTAAAGGGTTATAAGCTTTGGAACCCAAAAACAAGGAAGGTTGTGTATAGTCGTGACGTGGCTTTTAGAGAGGTGAAAAAAGTTATTAAAGATGAAGTCCTACCAAAGGAACCTGAGAAGATAGAGTTTGAGCTAAAGGAGGAGGAATCAAACTCTACAGCAAAAGAGGAATCAAAAGATGAAGAGCCACAAACTCCAGTTGTGAGAATATCAGTTTGAGAAAGACGGCAACCAAAAAGGTATAATCCAACTTCTTTCAGTTCAAATTTTTCTTTATTTGTTGCTGATAATGATACCAAAAATGTCAAGGAAGCAGTTGATTCAGAGGATGGAAGACTCTGGAAAGAGGCCATGGTTGATGAAATGGCATCTTTGCACAAAAATGAGGCTTGGGATCTAGTGGAGTTGCCAACTGGAAGGAAACCCATTGGCATAAAATGGGTGTTTAAGAAGAATATGAATGTAGAAGTCAAGGTGGAGAAATAAAAAGCTCAGTCGGTAGAAAAAGTTTATTCCCAAGTGTTGGGAATTGATTTTGGTGATATCTTTTCTCCTATTGCTAAGTTAGGTTCTAGTAGATTACTTTTATCTACTGTTGCTGCTTTTGATTTTGAGGTAGAACAGTTGGATGTGAAGATAACATTTCTTCACGAGAATATGGAAGAAGAGATCTACATGAATCAACCTGAAGGCTTTAGTGTGAAGGTAAGAAAGAATGGTATGCAGGATAAAAAAATTCTCTATATGGGTTAAAACAATCACTAAGGATGTGGTATCAGAAATTTGATACATATATACAGGGATTTGGCTTCACCAGAAGCAAAGAAGATCATTGTGTGTATTTTAAATTAATTGGTGAGCGTGTTATTTATTTGGTCTTGTATTGGATGATATGTTGTTGATTGGAAATAACAAAGAAATTATCTAGGAATTGAAGAACCAATTTTCCTCCAAATTCAACATGAAAGATCTTGGTTCTGCAAACTATATTTTGGGCATGGAAATTAAATGAGATCATGGAAAAAGGAACCTCCAGTTAAACTAGAGAAACTATATTGAGACAATTTTGCATAGGTTTAATATGTAGGATAGTAAACCGGTGAAGGTTCATATTTCTGTAGGTGTAAAGTTATTTGTTGAACAGTGTCCCAAGACATAAGAAGAGGAAGAGGAAATGTCCTGTGTTCCATATGCAAGTGCACTTGGTAGCCTGATGTATGAAATGGTTTGCACTAGACCAAACATTGCACATGGAGTGGGAGTATTGAGCAGGTTTATGTCACAACTAGGTAAGGAGAGTTAGACAACAATGAAGCAGGTTTTCAAGTATGTGCGTGGCACTAGTGATTATGGTCTGTACTACCAAGGAAGACTAGGATTGGATAGACTTTTGGACATCCATGAATTTTTTTATGCAGACTAGGCTAGAGATTTGGATCAGAGAAGATCTACAAGTGGGTATGTATTTCACTTGTATGGAGGTGCAGTCAATTGGATGAGCAAGAGACAGTCTATAGTGGCGCTTTCAACTATAGAGGCAGAATACATGGTAGCCACTCATGCAAGCAAGGAAGTAGTTTGGTTGCAAAGATTGTGTTCAAGTATGGGGTCAGTAAAACAAGATATAAGGATAGACTGTGATAGCCAAAGTGCAATTTTCTTGGCAAAGAACCCTGATTATCATTCAAAGACAAAGAAAATTGATGTTCAGTATCACTTTGTGAGGGATATGTTTGAGCACAAAAAGGTGTTGCTGGTAAATGTGGACACATTGAAGAATGTTGCAGTTGCATTGAGGAAGTCTATGAGCACTGGGAAATTTTTTTGGTGTAGAGAAACAATGGGCATTAGAGGGCTCAACCAATGACTAAGCTCTCTTGTGGCCCCCTATGGAAAGAAAACAACAAGTGGGATAATGTTGGGTGTGTGTTATATTATTTCCATGACTAGCCTCACACGCGGGGGGAGGAAGTAGCCCTTGTTCGTTGCATCAAGCATAGCAGGCAGGTCATAAGGGGGGTTTGATGGTGGAAGTAGCGCCCTTCTATGGGGTCTGGGGCAACACCCGAGGGAAAACTTTTTTGGACCCTATATTCGGTGGGGCAGACTTACCTATGGTTTTGCGCGTGGCTTTCGCAATGCATGGTTTTGGGCATGATGGTTTTTTTCCCATGTTGTTTTGTAGATCTGATCAAGGGAACTATGATTATGTTCTAATCCAGGGTTAATGGATTGGGGCTTATGGATGCTTCAGCATGTACGTATATCTATTCTAACATTGAAAGGATAATAATGAAAAATAAATATGGTAGTCCTGGTTTTGGGATCCAGGGGAAATCTATGTGTATAGCTATTTTATGTTTTATTCTCTCACCATTGTTTATTTTCTTATTTTAGAATTTGTATGCAGGTAATTTATGTACATGGTTAAATCCTACATGGTTCTTGTCAGTAGTGTCATGTCATGTCATGTCATGAGTAGTCATATGCCACACCTTGTGGCCAATGATGTAACATATGTATTGTAAAGTGAAAGTCCAAAGGACATGTGTAGAATACGAAGAGTCATCTAAGTTGAAAAGTCATAGGAAGTCAAATAGTCATGACGGTAGTCAAAATGTCACAAGGAAGGGGAGGCATCACCCTTTGGTTATATATATTCCCTCATTGTATGAGCAAAAGACTTTTCACCTTGGCTCCTCCCGTAAGGCATTAGAGAGATAAATCAATTCTTTTGAGGAGTAAGGCGTGGCTCCAACACCCCACTACTAAATTTGGTGATTTTCATTATATACATGTGTCTTAGAACTTTTACTTAATAACATAAGCCTTCAAGACCAACATGTTCTTCATGCTTGGATTATGGATATTTGTAAGACTATTTTATGAATGTTTGTAATTCATATTTTCTTTCAACTGTGATAATGATCCGGACTTAAACAAGAACACAAAAAATTACAGAGATAACCATAAACATAGATATGCAGCAGAAATAATACTCCATTTCGTTAATGTAAAATACTGAAATATGCTTATAAACAGTAATGGAAATAAACCAGCTAGGGCAATGGTAGCTTATCTCTAAGAAGAGATGTGGTGGCTACATGCCTCTGAACTGTGTTACAATGAGGCTCAAAGGCCTATTTATTGTTGAGAAACAATGCAAAACCCTTAACATTCCAAAACCTAACCATAGAAGATGAAACACCAAATTGTGGGCCCCATTTGGGTAAATTGGTACATCAACTTCCCAGGGTCATAACTTTGCATACGATCTCTGTTTGACGAGTAAAATAGCTCGTTAGAAAGATCTATCTGAACACTACCACTTTGGGAAGGACAACATCAATCTATGGACCCATGTTGCCCCCAGATTTCCCAAAAAACGTCGTTTAGGGCCTCAAAACGGCTCTGGAAGTTCAGGACCCGAAAAACTGCTAAAAATAGTAAGTTGTTCTACAATTAAGGAAACTAAAAATGCTGAGAGAAACAATGGTCGGTGTCTAGGTGGACTTGGCAGGTGGCCACCAAGATCCACTTCGATCATTCCTCCCCCCTTAGGAAGCAGTGCTCCCCATTGCGTTGAGTTCCTCCATGAGATGAGGAAACTTTTGCTGAACTTGGTCCCTGATAAGCCACTTGCCCTGGTGAAGGAGTTGGCCTACTTTAACAACTCGATATAGTTGGATATTCTGTTGGCGAGTGTTCTTGATCTGTGTGTCCATGATCCGATCAGTTGCAGCTTGTTCCATGCAATCTAGATTTAATTCTGTGCGTGTGAGTTGTTCTACAATGTCGGATGTGTCTAGCAATGGTGGAAAGTATGGTCGAAGGTGATCCACATGGAACATTGGGTGCAAGCCAAGGAATGGGGGAATGTTGAGCTCAAATGCATTATCTCCCACAGCCTTAGTAATGGTGTAAGGACCATATTGGAGTGGTCTCAGTTTCCGATAGGCTCTAGTAAGGCATTCCTTTTGCAAATGCAACCAAACTTTGTCGCCCACCTGAACTTGTGTGGCACCCGATGTTGATCATGTCGTTGCCTGTACTTGGCATTTGATTTCTCCAGAATTTCATGGACCTACTGGAGAATATGTTGTATGTGCTCAATGAAGTTGTTTGCCCTGTCTGTTTCAGACTGGACATGAGCCGAATCTATGTGAGTAGCTGCAAGTGGCATGGCCACATCAATGGAGCATAGTGGCTAGAATCCCAAGCCCACCTCAAAAGGGTTGTGGCTAGTCGAGCTATGAAGAGCTTGGTTGTAGCTTTGCTGAATATAAGGGAGGCTATCGTCCCATGCGCATGGATGATTTTAGTTGTACATGCGATTAATGTGCACAATAATCCTATTGACAACCTCTGTCTAGCCATCAGTTTGAGGATGGAAGGCTGTGGACTTAGTGATTTTGGAGTCCAACGTTGACTAGAGATTGGACCAAAATGTACTGAGGAACAGACTGTCCCGATCTAAGATGATAGACTGTGGGATCCCAAAGTGCACCCACACTCGTTCAAAGAAGAGTTTAGCTGTGGCTTTTGCTGTGATATTCTTCTTTCAGGCCGCCATAATGGCCATCTTCGAGAACCTGTCGACAACCACAAAAACATAGTCATTTCCATGCTTAGTGGAAGGAAGGCTTGACATGTAATCCATGGAGATGGATTCCCAAGGTCGACTAGGGGTAGACAGCATGGCATAGAGGCCTTTCTTCTTGATGGTCAGTTTGGCAATGGCACAGGTAGTACATGATCTGATGTACTTCCCAACATCTTGTCGAAGATTCTGCTAATAGAAATACTTTTTTGGTACTGCCACTATTTTCTCGACCCCAAAATGCCCAACAGCCTGACTATAGTGTGCTTCCTAGATCATCTTGGCATGCTCACTTGAAGGAACACAAAGGTGACCCAGGTGGCATAACAGGGCATCCTGGAGGTGAAAATATGGAACATGCCAACCCTCCAAGAGTGTCTGGCATCTGTGGCTAAATTCTGGGTCGCTTTTGTAGAGAAATGGCCAATCAGAAGTCTCGTGCCCATAAGAGTTGAGCACGGTGGTTAACACCATGATCGGTGGTCGACTGAGACAATCTGGAACATTATTGGTACTACCCTTCTTATACTTGATATTCAAGTGGAACTGTTGTAGGTATGTAGACCACTTTTGATGGCGATAATTCTGCAATCTCCCTTGGGTCTATATGAACTACAGGGGTCGGTGGTCTATGTGGATGACCGTTTCCTTCCCCAAAATGTAATGCTTCCATTGTCAGTAGGCCTGCATAATAGACTACATCTCTTTATCATAAGTGGGATACTTCCGGACTATGTCTGAAAGTGTTTCACTATGATATGCCACTGGATGCCCATGTTGAGTAAGGGCTACCCCAATAGCATAGTCAGAGGCATCTATCTCGACCTCAAATGGTTGTTGTAAATCTGGTAACGCAGGCATTGGTGCCGTATAGAGGTGATCTTTCAAATATATGAATGCCTTCTATTCAGATTCAGACCAAAATAATTTTGCTTTTGCTTCTCCCTTGGTTACTTGACTCAAGGTCCAAGTGATATGAGAAAACCCCAACATGAACCTGCAGTAGAAGTTGGCAAGACCTAGAAATCTACGGAGCTCTGTCAAAGTGGTTGGGGATGGCCAATCCCGAATGACTTGGATCTTGGTTGGATCCACATGCACCCCCTATTCATCAATAATGTATCCCAGATACTGAACCTGGGTCATGCCAAAAGTGCATTTCTCCAAATTGGCACATAGCTTGTGTTGTCGTAGTGTTTGGAGAACCTATTAGATGTGGTGGAGGTGCTCTTCCCAACTCTGGCTGAAGATCATAATGTCATCCAAGTATACCGCTGTAAATGAGTTGGTGAATGGACACAAGATGTCATCCATTAGCCTTATGAAGGTTGCAGGAGCATTCGTCAATCCGAAAGGCATAACCAACCATTCAAAAAGGCCCTCCTTGGCTTTGAAGGTAGTCTTCCACACATCAGAGCGTTCGATTGGTACCTAGTGATATCCTAACTTCAGATCAATCTTGCTGAAATATTTTTCCCCCTTTACTTGGTCCAGGAGGTCATCTTGATTGGGTACCTATTACAGACAGTGATCTTGTTCAGTTCCCGATAGTCAATACAGAGTCTCCAAGTCCCATCCTTCTTCTGTACCAACACGATCGGGCTCCCACAAGGCGATGAACTTAGACGGATGTGACTCTTCTGCAGGAGTTCCTGAAACTGCCTCTTGATTTCATCGTTCTCTAGAATGGAGCACTGATAAATTGGTCCATTAGGTAGTGGCGCACCTGGGGTCAGATCAATGGAGTGCTTGACCTGACACTGCAGAGGAACCCCTGCGGGGGAGGTGAATATTTCCTCGTAATCCTCCACAACCTTGTCCATTTGTAGTTGTCGTGCGGAAGGGCCCTATTTGGAGGCCGTGGCCACCATCTTCTTCTTTCCTTGAGGGTGTATCATTACGAAAACAAATTTCCCGGTTTTGGTAATGAGCTTATTGCATTGTTTTGCAGTGATCAAAGAGATGGCGGTAGGCGATGCTACTTCTGGTATCCCGTACAACTTATTTCCCAATGTAATAATAACAGCATGGGGCCTTGATTCATACACAGCATGTCGCTTCCACAAGTATGGTTATCCTAATAATACATCACAAACTTCAAGGGGAG
>APFE031187178.1:112228-123636 GCA_000404065.3 Pinus taeda
TTACAATGAGGCTCGAAAGCCTATTTATTGTTGAGAAACAATGGAAAACCCTTAACATTCCAAAACCTAACCCTAGAAGATGAAACACCAAACTGTGGGCCCTGTTTGGGTAAATTGGTATATCAACTTCCCGAGGTCGTAACTTTGGCATACGATCTCCGTTTGATGCATACAATAGCTCGTTAGAAAGATCTATCCAACCGCTACCACTTTGGTAAGGGAAACATGAGTCCATGGGCCCATGTTTCCCCCAGATTTCCCAAAAAATGTCGTTTAGGGCCTAAAAACGGCTCCGGAAGTTCAGGACTGAAAAAACTGCTAAAAATAGTAAGTTGTGCTACAATTAAGGAAACTGAAAATGCTGAGAGAAACAATGGTGGGAGTCCAGGTGGACTTGGTAGGTGGCCACCAAGATCCACTTGGATCAGATAAAGTAGTTGAAATATCTCGGTTATTTTTGTACTTTTCATATTGAGAATGTGTTGTAATTGCTATTATCGTTCTCACATCCTCATGGACTATTCCACTGGATATTAGATAGATCTTGCTCGTTATATTGGTTTCAATGAAGGTAACGTCTCTGTGAACTACCCACTTGATGTTTCATGGACCCTTCTTGTTCATGTGTGTCTCTACTAAGGTGGTACTACTACCTCTCTCTTAGAGGCTCACTTCTCCTCCCCTCATCAGTGAAATAACTTTGACACACATATGATCGAACACTCACCAGACACAACCCCTTCCTTTTAGAAGGCACATATGAAATTCTCTCTCTTTTTGATAGTTAGAGCCAAGGAATATCTCTAAGGGCATATGGAAATTAGGTTGATATTTTGGATGGGACTCCAACTCCAAATGGTGTGAATTCTAATTGGGAATTCACATCTAGGAGACCCAATGGTTGACAGGTTCCAAACACTGCCAACATCTTTATAGGTCAACTTGGAAGTGAAACTTGGGAGGCATGTTTAATCTACTTGCAGAAGTGTTAGAGGCCATGTCATAGGTCTGGAGGATATTACATATGTTGGAGAAGAGGATATAACATATGGTTGAGTTCTTGAGTTGAACGATTGATGATTTTCCTATTCCTTAGCCACGGGCGCATGGATCCAAACCTGTGGGAGCGACTGGAAGGCTCCAATCACATGGAGCCATGCCTATGGGAGTGGATGTAGGCCGCAGTTGCATGGGGATAGTTTCATGCATGCAACTGATGGGTTTGATGAGATTTGCTTATCATTCCTTGTGTTGAAGGAAATTAGCTTGGAAATTCCTAAAGGGTTCCAGAATTGTTTTAAAAAGTCAGAAATGATTTGAAAAGGCCCTCCCATGATGTGAATGCATTTATTTCACTAGTAGTGACCTTAATGGATTGATTTGGTCCAATTTGTGCACCTTTGATCGTAGCCCCAAGCTCAGTTTTTCCCTACATGTTTTATATACTTGATCTTGGAGCTATGTGATGGTTGATTATGAGTTGATGATGTATGTATCTAAGTGAGAAGGTATCAGAGAAGGAGATTATGCTTCAAACCTTAAGTAGAGCCTAGATTCTTTAGTCTATGAGCGTTATTGACTAAATAGTTAGCAGATCTAAACCATGTTGTAGAATAGATTAGAATTGAAGTTGTTGGAGTAGAGATCGATTGGAGAAGTTTTGTATGTTGTTGGGTAGTGTTTATGTTGGTGATTCTCACACTTGTTTTATGTAGGATTTGTTGATACATTTGGCACATAGCCATAGTTTCTCTTGTTGTTGATTGTATTATGCAACATTATTTTATTGTGAGGGTTTGATTGTATTCGGATTTGATGTGGCCACAATTTTACTTGTTTATCTTTTATTTGATGATGATTGCGTGTTGCTGAGATCATGTATATAGAGTTCATTTCTTGTTGAGGAGAGTTTTTTGGATCCAGTTTGAAAATAGATGAAAGGAAGTCCATATAGTGGTGAGGAGAAGTGACCTCATGAGGAAGGATTCGTGATAGTGAAGCTTTAGTGAAAGGAATAATTTCACATCCAATGTTCGTTGGATAGTCCAATTAGAGTTGTGCGAGGATCGTTGATCATGGTGGTATTTAGCAGATGGAAGTCTATAGATCCATACAAAACAAAGTATTTCTAGACGATCAGTAGTATTGTGTCTCCTAGTTTATAGGTGTTGGAAGTTTGTATATGAGGTCAAGTCTCCATGTTGATGGGAGTTAACAAGCTATGTAAAATACCAATTGCTTGACTAGTATAAATTTATAGTAGAGCAATAGCAACAAGGGTGGTTTTTCTCTCGAAAGGGTTTACACTAGAAATATTGTGTCTTATGTGTGTTGATGTGATTGTGTGAACTTTTTAATGTTATATTGATTCTTATGGTTTTAAGTTATGATTATGTGATGCACATGTTGAATGAGTTTCATCTAACATACATGTGTGATTCAGTAATTGAAGTAACAATTGGCAAAAATTGTATATAGATCACATTAGTGATTCACCCCCCCCCCCCCCTCTCAGTAGTGCTTAAATGTTTCCAACAAATGCATAAGACCGAGGGCTAGGGCCTAACTGCCCCACCCAACTCCCCTTCAACATGGGTCAGGTGGTGACAACAAGACAAGGGTCCAGGGCTAACTGCCTGGCCCCTCCTCTCAAATGTTGAACCATGTCATTTCAAATAGAATTTTCAATCCATATATGTTAAGAACCAAAACTATGGTGTAATGATTGGGCATTGGACTTGCTTCCATGAGGTTGAGGGGTCAAACCCCACTGAGGCCCTTCGGACCTTATATAAAATTTTTGACTAATCATGGAGGGCCATGTGGCTCCCTCTTATTGGGCCACATCGCACCTCATAATTGGCCCACATCACAACCAAACCAACCAATGTAATTGCGTCGCCTTCCCCAGTATGAAATTGACACATGTTGAGTCGGGATTTGTCCTCCTATCTTTCGTATGCCCAGTCAGCATGTTGACCTCAATTATACGGTATGCCAAGTCAGTAGCCCATTCAACCCTATTGTTTGACTTTTTAGTTGTTTGGTCAAAACTTTAAAACATGATAACTTGAACATACAATGTCAGTTTGAGGCGATTCAAGTGGTGTTGGAATCAAGAAAATGAGCACTATGATTTAGTGCTACTTTTAGGAGATTATGAGCACATTCATTTTTAAGCCTATTTTTTTATCTTTGGATCAACTCTATCTGTAATCAGAAAATATGTGAGGGAATAGCTCCTTTAATTTCTTGATATCAATCCTTCTTTCTCTACTTGGATTGGTGCCTTTGAGCCCCAGTCAAGGTACTCCACCTTGCCTCTACATGAAGTCCTTACCCTCCTATCAAGAATTGTGGCATGTTGCAATACTTCTAACTATTCAGGAGAAAAATTTGCAATGGATGGAATATTAACATTATCTTCGTGACCATCTTTCCTTAGCGCCTCATACGATCTTGATATTGAAGTTTATCCAAGCTGATACACAAGAAAAATTGATCTTCCACTTGGAAATCATGATCGAATGGATGCTTTACATGTCGTTCTTTGTACATGTCCTGGATTTTCTCAAGCTACACTTGTACTCTTTGATGCACATCACTATTTTCATCTTCTGAAAAATATTTACCAAGATAAAATCCAAAAATTCTTTGGCAAATAAGCCAAACAAGATTCACATAGAAATACTATATAGGTGAGTGCTTGACTCAATTGTAGACATGTTGGGTGAAATGCAAATGCTCATCCAAAAAGTCCCATACAAATTGACTCATCATCAAGCCAAAATAGAATAAACACACTGTTGCAGATAAGTGATTTGTACATGACTTTACTTTACAAATTACCTAAACGGTAATATACAACAAGTAATTAGAATTTTACAAAGAAAGTTACTTGTACAAATTAGTCAACCCATTCTTTGTCTAACCAGGCTTATGGGTTCTCTTTCTACACCAGATCTGCTTCAAAGGTTATTTTGGGAACTACATCAGTTTCCACTTTTCCACCTATTGCTTCCCTTGTAGGGGATCGCATGACATCTTTTTCCTTCTTGGGATGAAGTTACACATGGATTTTCCAACACTTTTCAATATGGTTCCCATTCATGCTACAATGGGTACAAAAATTCATACGCTTACCCATCGACAAGGAAGTCTTCATAGCTGAGAGAGGTTCCTCATATCTTGTCCCAAGGATTTGATCCATTTTTTTTTACCATCGCCTTACATTGGTCAAACTTAGCCACACAATGGTCAAATTCATGACAAAATTTCTAGGGAAACATTTCGAAGAAATGATCTAAAGCACAAACATTTCTGGAATCCCCACCATGCTTATCCCTATCTTTTGGGTTATGACTTTGAAGAGGAGAATTGGACTTGGCATGTCCTTTGGAATTCTCATCTCTCCTCAGAGACAATTTGCCACTACCACTACCATTGTGATGTATTTTACCATCACTTTGTAGGATACCCTTTGGCATGAACTCCATACCTGAAGATTTCTTTACCTCAACAATTTTGGAGCACCCTCTAATTTCTTCATGGACATAATCAAATCCTTAATATCATGGTCGTTGCTTCACTTTGATAGGATTAATGATGCCTTGGCTATTGACTCAAAGGTCCTTTCCATCATAACACATCTGAGCTAAAATATTCATACCAATCTCTTTGGTATGTTTTTCAAAGGCTGAAAAATATGTGTTATCAACATTAATTGAAAGAGTGGAACTTGAAATACTAATTACCTCCTTTAATCAACCACCCATATTTTTATTTTCCGATGTTGATGAAGAACTGGATTATATCTCTAGCCAACCAATTTTACCAACTGACACATGGGGAGAATCTTTTAGGTGTTGGAAAAAATCACAAAAATCACTAGGCTCATTGTATGATCCATATCCTACGTAATGACCATGCCCACAAACTGGTTTAATATTGGAGGGACTCTTTGTTGCTTCCAGCATAGAACACTCACTAGTTTGTTCCTCCACAATATGTTGCAACTGTAGATTCATCTTACTTTTCCCCTCCTCTGCAGCTTCAAGCAATCTTCTTAGCTCGACATTCTCCATTTGAAGAGAAAGATTAATCTCATCCAACTCTTAGAGAATTTCACGCTTTAGTTTCTTTCCCATACTTGCAATCTCGTGAGAACCTCTAATACCACATGATCTAAAAATGAAAGAAAACTTGATCGTCCTCAAACACTTTGCAAGCCTAATAACTTGTGTCTTTAAATGTAAAATCAGTTTCAAAACCTCTTTAAAGTTCAGTGGTTAAGTTTTCACATGAACTTAAAAATAAATAAAATTCATATGAAACTCAAGATGATAATCATGCAAAGAAGAAGCAAGCAAGTGATAACGGAGTTCACCCCTCCTGGGCTACATCTTTGGGCCTTGCTCCAATGGCTAGGACGCTTGATTGATCTCAACAACAAATGAGCACATTACAAAATTTTCACTCTAAAGTGGCATTGTTTCTCCTACAAAGAATTATCACTCAAAAATATGACTCCCTACAACAAGTCATGATTGTGTCAACATAAAAAGGACTCTCTCATAATAGGTCCTTGTACTCCACCTGAAATCAAAAAAGCATAAAAATTCAACTACTTCACAATGAAGTATTGAAAAGGGCTTTTCTCATAAGCACATTGCGAAAATATTTTCTATTAAAGTAACAACTATTGTAGATGTAACTGGAAGGCTGGAATAACTCTAACTAGGCTCTTTCCATGTTCAAATATCCCTCCATCTGGCCTCAAAATTCCCTTCGTCTTTAGCACTAAAGGACTTGACTCCATGAAAATTCCATTATATAGTTCTCAAATCAGAAATATGAAGCTTCCATTGAGTTTGTGACACTCAAAAAACCTTTATCTAAGCTCTTCTTGAGCTCAAAAAGGTTAAACATTGAGCAAGATATGCTTCTTGGAACCAAGTTCTATTATCTATCCTGCAAATTGGCAAAACCTGCTATTTGTTCTAGGAATTCAACCTTTACACAGTCCTTCGAGTGAAAATTTCAACTAGAAACGGCAGGATTCTTGCCATAAAAGGTGCAATTTGTTGCCTCTTTAATGTGCCATAAGGCCTTAGCACCAAATTTCTAGCCCTTACAAGCAGTCACATTGCCACATATGGTCGTGACCTTGCACCACATGTTGAGACCTCCTCCATAACAATTTCTAGTTATAATATCATTGTGATATGGCTAAGGATTAGGCCATACACTTGCCCTAGCCTCTGAGCCCTATGACTCATTACCATCAATTATGTGGGAAATAAATGTGACCAAGGTAAGGGCTTAACCGACCGGCCCCTCTGCCTACGCCTCCACTTTGGTCATGTCCATAATGCATGAGACTCAGGGGTAGGGCCTAATTTCCCACCCCACTCCCTTCTGCTAAGGGTTACATGATAAAAACATGACCAGGGGTCAGGGCTAACCTCCTGGCCCCTCCTCCCAAACATCAAACCATGCCATTTCAAATAGAACTGTTGATCCATATATCTTAAGAAACAAAGCTGCAACGTAATATTTGGATGTTGGATTTGTTGTGATGAGGTCCAGGAGCAGAAGCTCGTTGAGGCCCTTCAACCCTTATATAAAATTTTGACCAATCACGGAGGGCCACTTGGCTCCCTCTCATTGGGCCATGTGGTCCCTCATGATTGGCCCGCATCACAACTAAACCAACCAATGAAATTGCGCCACCTTCCCCAGTTTAAAACTGACATGTGTTGATTTGGGATTGGTCCTCCTTTCCATTGTATGTTCAGTGAACATGATGATGTTAGCATGACATCAGCTGTATGGTTTTCCTAGTCAACCTTGTTGTTTGACTTTGTAGTTGTTTTGCAAAAACTTCAGAACGTGATAACTTGAGCATAGGATGTCAGTTTGTGGTGATTCAAGAAGCATTGGAATCAAGAAGATGAACACTAGAATTTTGTGTTAGTTTCGAAATATTCTAAGAACTTTTATTTTTAACCTATTTTTTGATCTCAGGATCAGTGTGCCATCTCGAACAAAACGAAATCTAGGGAAATGGTTGTGAGAGTTGGTGGAAATTATTGAGTGTGATTATTTATGATTCAAGCATGATTTGTATAGCATGGAGTGATGCAAAGGTTGTTTAGGGGGTAGTCATCCTAAGGTTGAATGTGGTTAATGCCTTTGAAAATGGTAGTGGATGAGATAGATTTCCAAAGGATGAGTTGTGGTTATCCATGAGAGATATTGGCCAAGTGTCCATTGTGACTTGAAGATTAAGTTCATTTGGGTGAGAGTAATCAAGGCAAAAGGATATGAGATTAGAGATAGTAGATCATCATGAGGTGTTCTTCATCTAGACTCAAGATGAGGTCTTGGTGACCCTATTGGGGAGATGGCCCATGGGAGTGGAGATATATTAATGCAAACTGGAGCTAGCTAGGGTGAGAGAATTATGAGATGATGATGCCTTAGGTAGTAGGAACTTGAGAGGGAAAATTATTTGAGGATTGTGACTAGAAAATCCTTCATGTGGATGTATGTATGATATTAGAGTGGACTTAGAAATTGGAGATCAGGTCCAAGATACATCATTCACATGATCCAACAAGTGGAGTTGGGTAGATTTGGTTGCAACTATGATGAGGCCCTGATAAAAAACATTTTGGAAATTGTTGGGTTGAGTCATGGAGGCTTAACAATTATAACATGAGTTACAGAGTGTGGTGGATCAAGAGGTTGGTCATTCCAAGACAAAGAGCCTTCTTGAGGAGAAGGACATGGAAATCTTGGAGGCAACTGGCTTAAAGGCCTTGGGTAGTGCTTGGATGGCTTAGTGAGGAGAGTAGGATTTTCCTCCACTGGAGAGATGTGAGCTATATGATTTGATATCCAAGGACAGATGAATACTGGAGAGACTTAGTCTATGATAGGAGAAATTGATCCAAATGACTTGATGGAGCACATTGGAGTTCAGTTGCAAATAATGGATCATCACAAGAGGATTTCATGATTGAATTAGTGACTTATGATATTCAAGATCTCTTCATGGACTTGGACATGGAGTATACAATGGAGTTTTTATATGGATTTGATTTGGAGGTCTTTGCAGTGAGTAAGGCCTAGGATGTCTTCATTATAGATAGTTGTGTGGATGGACCGATGTTCCATAGGAACAATACTTATACATTATGGAGGATATTTCTTGATGGAGTTTGGAAAATAATGATAGTGTATTGTAGATGAATTGTGATGGGAGCATTGGAGAAACAACTAATATCGATTTTAGAATGTGCATTCTCATGAGTTGGGCATGATAGTTAAACTGATCACCCAATTAGGTTAAGTCATTGGGGATATCGATGAACAAATACATTTTAGGTTTATGTTGGAGTATGGTAGCAAAGTTCATATATGGCTCATCCCTTATAGAGTAATAAAGTAGTTTTGACGATCAACATGATGACAGTGGTAACTTGACACATTGTGGATAGATTAGGAGGGAGTAGACCTTCCATGATGAATTTGGAAAGTGAGAATGGTTGTGCCATATTGTGTTGATCATGGAAATTGGATGCCTTTGGAGTTTTAAGGAAGTGGAGGTGAGCATCCACATGGATGATTCAACTGATGACTTGTTGAGTTTAAGAGTGTTGGTTGGAGCATTGTTGAGGACAACAATTACTTTGAGTAGGGGAGGATGTTAGGCCCTAGAATTTGGTGTACCTTTAAGCGAGGTTCATGCCATGGTTGAAATATCTATTGCATGATATTTGAAAAATATATCACAAGAAATGTGACAAAAGTGGATGTTAGGCAAGAGTGCACCAACACGAGGCATCAAAAAACAACACTTGGGGTTTCCATTAGGTGCGTGTGGGAAGCTTGGTGTAATGATAGATGTGAGTGATTGAGTGACATACTTGGCCTAACGATGGATGAGGAAGCCCAATATGACACCATGAAGCAACATGGATGCTCCAAGAGATGGACCAAAACACTCTAGACAAGTGACCAAGAAGTGGACAAGGTTGGCCCTAAATGAATTGGACCAAAGTAGGGGTTCCTAAGTGAAATAATGGTGAACCAAGTCCCTGATATGGGAAAGATGAAATTTGGTGTCACCCACACGACCGAACAAAACTTAGCATCAGTAGAGACAAGGTGGGCAAACCGAGCAGGGGGGAATGAAAATTTGGCACCCAACAAAATGAAAATTTGGCATTGTCTGAGATGAGGTGAATAAGTTGGATAGGTGAAACAGAACTTTGGTTCCCATGAAATAAAAATTTGAGGTTATATGGATGGAAAAAGCATCAACCCATTCAATTTAACCTGCATGAACGAGCAGAGACAAACTCACATGAATGGACGCATGTGTTATAAGTAGAGGAGTGATGGAATGAACAAAACTAAACCAGTAAAGATTGCATGACCACACAACTGCATGATCGCAAGCCCGCATGACCACATGGCCGCACTGTGGAGACGCATGATATCAAGTTGAGGAACTAGACATAAATTTGGAGTTTGGTTGGATGGATAGGAAATTTCATGTTTGGGCCAAATTTGGGGTTTCCACTACATTGAATCTAAGGTTTGGCAGAGTAGTAGTTTCATACAAAGGTTCCTATTTAGTTGAGTATTATAGCAAAGGGGCTTGAGACTTGTACTCAGAAGGGCCTTGTGACAGTGTGTGATTGAGACGTTGCATAGGTTAAGGTTGTGAGATAACTTGTACATGGTTGCAAGCCAATTTGTTGTAATTGGCCAAGTGTTGGGACTTGTACATTGTAAATTATATTATTCTTATATGAGGATATTATGTGGGAATTAAGCTGAGTGCTTCACACCCTATTATTTCTCTTGTGTATGTATTGATGATGTTGCATGTTTATACTTGTATTGCACATTGTTAAGGAAGAAAATTGGTTAAGTTAATATTTTGCTAACACTTGACTAAGAGAAGAAGTAGAGGTATAGCTTGGGTGAACTAACACTGTATTACACTAGGTAGTTGTAAAACATGTCTGTGTTGCATTCTCTAGGGGTCACAATGCACCAAGTAAACCCTATAATTGTGCGGAGCCCCTAGGGTCATGAAAATGTATATCCCACAAATCAGCTTTATTGCAAAGTTTTTGTTCTAAAACCGATAAGAAAATAAACAAAATAGTTATATCAAAACAAGATCATGAGTTACACTATTAGAGCAAAAAAGAAAACAATGAATGTTGAGAAGCAAGAAATATCTTTTATTGTTTGATGAAAAGAGTTACATTATTATTATTATATAGACACAAAAGGTAATTGATAGGGAAATTGACCCTATATTCCTCCTAAAGGAAGATCCCCTTTCTCTCCCTCTCTACAAGAATGATTTCTCCTCAAGAATTTATTTGAGAGTTATAATGGTGAACTCTATGAACACAAAGCTATTCCAATTTTGAGACAATTTGATAGTATAACATTGCTTTCAACTTTATTCTTCTAATGGTCCCAAATGTAGAGATATTTATAGGCACAAGCACATGCCTTATGTCCCCTTGGCTCATTGATGAGATTTGATCTTTAAGTGAGCTAGTGGGAGAGAAGGGAAGTCCTTTGGAGGCTCCTTAACTTCACTTCAATGGTGTAGTGACTAAAGATTGAGCTCTCTTACCTAGTCAATCCACTTGTTGGTTTCCCATTTAATTTTATTTGGCCTGTGGACTGCTGAGATGTCATTTCTACAAATGTATGCAGCTATCAAAGAAATAAACACAATGATCCATGCAAAACTACTTAGGTGACTTTCCGTGGTTTTATTTTTTTAATGGAAACCTTAGAAACTTTCAAATTTTTCTTGGTTTCTTATGTATTTCAACAATTGCTAATGCATTTACACATGTCACTCTTCAATTTTAAGTCCTTTAGCTAGTGAATTTGAGTGCAAAATGTTTTAGTGATAACAAAAATGATACAATTTGCTAATAGTATTATTCAAATGTTATCTTTAGTCTTAAAAATATAAATTATCATGTTATAAATTTGAACACTTATTAAATTTATATGAAATTATTTTTTAATTTCAATGTTTCTCAATTAACATTTTGATTGACAAAAAGATATATTTGGACTTGTTCAAGGCAGTATGGTTTCCCAACCCAAGTCACTAATTAAAAGGAATGCATTGATAATATTAGAAATATCTCTAAGTTCAAGCTTTTGTGATTCATAATGTTTATAACAAGCTATTTTGGATAAATCACTTTGATAATTTTCAGATTGACGTGCTTTGAACCACAGAATGTGGTTCATCATCAGGACCCAAATGGAAAGACTGGTCCAAAAATGTAAATAAATAATGCAAAAATACAACAATTAACTCCAACGAATATAAATTAAATAATATAATA
>APFE031187178.1:142995-192175 GCA_000404065.3 Pinus taeda
ATTATCAAATTAGATACTTTTCATTTTTCATACTCAGATTCATATACGCGGCTTTAGTTCAGTATATCCATGTATATACACGACTGTGTTAAATGCAACTAGCGTACATGCAGTAATCTTATGATTCAGTTAGCTTATCTTCAGTAAATGCATCAGAACATTATTAACCATATTAACAATAATCAGGTGTAGTAAAACAGTACAGATCATCACACATAAGAAGCACACATGAACACCATGATATAAGGTGGAAACCCAATGTGGGTGAAAACCACGTGCTTCAATTTGTATCTTTCTTCCTTTGATAAGAAACTTCTTTTACAATGTACTGGTGCAGTCCTTTACCAGCACATGGGCTTCAACCTGCAGAGGGCTACAACCCTCTCTCGTTTTCTAGCTACTTCTGGAAGGGAGCTACAACCCCCTTAGCTCTCGTACTAGTTGATATACTAGTACATAGGTGCTAACCTATAGAAGGCTACAACCTTCTATTTCTTCTAGGGACCACGTTTCATAAATTTTCAGACTGGATCCATAAGTACAAAACAATCACTGCTGCAATACAATCATCAACTTATACTTGCATCATAAATCTCTAAATCACCCAACACTGAATCACTGAAACCCTGTCATCAAAAACACAGAACACAAACCAGAGCCCAGAACTCTCCAACAACCACTAGAATCAACAGCAACCTGAAACACCAAATCTCATAATGCATACGCTACTTGAATATATCAAAACCGCGTGTATACGTGCTTTCACCAGAGACAACCCGTGTACAGATCTAAATATAATTACTTATACTTAGATCTTCCCACTTCGTCAGACATCCATTCCTTGCTCTCCCCTTTTTCCTAATGATCTTCTCCTTATATAGGTTAGGCTTCTCTCAATACCATGGTCCAAAACTATGTAGAAACAATACCATGGACCCAATACTTGGGATGGTCCACAATCATAGGTTCAAATACCAAGGACTAAATACCACGGACCAAAACATATTTTTTCTCACATGTACGCGCTTTTCCTTGTGTGAAAGTGCATGGATACGCATATGCATCTTCGGAATGTCCAACCCGCATGTATACGCTGCTTTGTCACAATGAACCTACGTATATCTCTTTCTTGACCCGCTATACTAAGATATGTCCTCTGATTAAGTTTCCATCACCTGTATCAAACCTCTGAATGTGTTTCCATCAAGGACAACCCCTGTATCATAATGCCAACAGATATGAAAGTATCTCTGAGTTGGAAAAAGGAATTCAAATTGCGATTGATATCAGGAATGATTTATAGCACATATGGTACTACTATCTATGATCTATTTTCATTCTTTTATGTGAATCATTATTTACTCTTGCTATCATTGAATATATGTATGTGTTTTCAACAGCATTCCTTGTATTTTTCACTATTGGATGTTTAAGGGATTTTATTCTTTTAGTCATATATGTATCAGTGATATATAAAGGATAAGTGTAACGATGTTTTATTGATTACTTTGTTCAACTATTTGAACAAAGTAATTATTATATGAATGAATGTCTTTGTTTATCAAATAGAGTCATCTATATGCTTATTTGTGAATAAAGATTATCAAATGTTACACTTACAAATAGAAATTTCCCGAGATAGGATAGTTATTCATATTTTTACTTTTTAGATTAAATCACTCATCCATTACCATTTTATTAGAAAACCACTCACTCATCCATCCCCTTTTTATTCATCATTGGGAAACTGGTCCCATTATTTCTAGTCGGAGCACCACACCAAACAGAAAAGGAGTTGCATTAAGGTCCGGATCGGGTGGTTTTCCCCAATGTTGTTGCAACGATTTTCAAGGCATCAACATTTTTGGCGCTAGAAGGAGGGCATGAACTATGAATGGAGAGTAAATCAAAATCTATAGACCATTCTGAGAGTAAATCTCCCTCCACCTCGAACCTCCCGGTTGCATTCTGCAATACCAGTATTCAAACGAGAAGAAGAGGAATCAACTACCACTGTTCAATCCCATCATACTCCAGAACGATTAAGTCTTGAGTCTCCTAAAGTTCAGTCTCTCATCCAAAAACTTCAAGGCTTTTCGATATCACCACAGAAATCTGAAGTATCTCAAGGCAGTGAGACTTCGCAATTTAATCTACCTCACCCTCTCACCAGACTTCAAAACAAAAAGCTCGGTATTGAACCTACTGAGTTGCCTTTACCAAAAAGGAAAAAGGATAAAAAGAACACTAAAGGATATGACAGTGAGACCTTTTCTTCATTATCCTCCATTTCATCTTCTCCAGTGCGAAGTCAACCATCCACTCTTCCATTACACATCGTTGTTCAGCAAGGATCACCAACTTCAACATCCCAACCTATTCAATCTTCAATACCAACTCCTCCCCAAACACCTGGAATTTCATCGACAATTGTTATTAGTTCTATGATGGCTCAGAATCCATGGAATAGTCCTGGTGTGGTCACTATGCCTGCACCATTACA
The DNA here is from genome assembly GCA_000404065.3 of Pinus taeda. NCBI lineage: Eukaryota > Viridiplantae > Streptophyta > Pinopsida > Pinales > Pinaceae > Pinus > Pinus taeda. Next base: position 145,499 of record APFE031187178.1, read on the forward strand.
TCGATTATTTGATTACCCTGAGAAATGGTTGCCGAAATTTAATCCAGATGTTGGAACATTAGCCGAAGAACATATTAACAATTTCATGTTATCAGTTAATTTAAAAGGAGTAACAGAAGAAGTTGTTGTCGTTAGGCTTTTCCCTTATACTTTACAAGGATCAGCTGGGTCTTGGTATTTTTCCCTACCCTCTGGATCCATTACCATCTGGAACATTTTTCAAGAGCAGTTTCTCACTAAATATGGAGATGATAGATCTTTAGCAACTTTAATTAATGATCTTTCGAATCTTAGGATAGAATCTAGAGAACCTATCAAGGAATTCAACTCCCGATTCAATAAACTTTTGATTAAGATTCCGACCGACTCCAAGCCAAGTGAGCAAATCAGAAGCGAGTGGTATATAATAGCCCTGCCTTCAAATATAGCTATTTTTGTAGATAGAGCTGCAAAACCAACTTTAGCTGAAAACATGAAAGAAGCGCTTGTTGTAGAGAAACACATTATTGCTTTAGAAAAGAAAGCTTCTCTCGAAGATAGAAAATCCAAAAAGGTTTCTTTTAAAGATGATTCAAAGAAGAAAACCCCTAAAGATCCATATGATATGGAGGGTCTGCAAAAGGTCCTCAAAACAATGTCAAATGAAATGGTTGAAATCAAAAAACAAGTAGCAGAAACTTCAACAAAGAAGTTATTTAGAAATTTTAAAAAACCTGAGTCAAAACCACCAAATGTTATATCTAATGTAGACTTAGATCCTGAAGAGGATGAAGAAGATGAAACAATTTTACCATCCCACGAACCCAAGGAAGAGGAAGTTGTCAAATGCCATGGGATGTGGGACTTCATTTTACCTAACTCCGATACAAAAAATGAACAAAAATCTTTCCCTGTGACTACCAGGAGTAAAGGCACTCCTGAACCTATTCAGTCAATTTCAAAGAAAAGGAGTGCAGGTACCACTACTACAAAAGAAAAGGTGCCCACAAAGAAATCGGCGGCAACAACACCCCAAAATCAACCATCATCCTCAAATATACCTTCAACATCTAAGACGTTAGTAGTATTGGATTCAATGGATTACAATATTATTGATGATATGAAGAAGACAAAGGAAACATTACTATGTTTGAACTTAGCAAACTCAAACATCAGCAGAAATTGCTTCTTAAGGAACTAAATGCAGTACCTTCTTCACCTCTTCCTAGTGCTATGATCTCTAAGGCTGCTAATGACTCAGGTCAACCACCTTCTGGGAGAATTAAAGCTACTGATACAATTTTAATCGGAGACAGATCAAATTCCCATACTCCCCCTTTCCTCTTGACCTATGAGATCTATAATCAAAATCTACACAACTGTTTGATTGACTCAGGGGCATCCTCTAATATAATTTCAGCTTCAGTTTGTTCCAAACTGAACATTGAACCCCAAAAGTCTGCGATTCATATTGTACAGTTGGATAGAACCAAGGTCTAGGTTTTAGGGGAAATCAACTCTGTAACTATCAGGTTATCAGCTGATCCACGAGTGGTTCAGAGAATTGATATTTTAATTGCCAATATACCTGAATTTTATGGTTTAATCTTGAGTAGGGATTGGTCTGAGAAACTCCACGGTTATATTTCTACCGATTGGTCCCATATGTGGCTACCCTATAAAGGAAAGCCAACTCAAATCAAAATCGATCGGGAGAAACATATGACCCATACTATCACTGAATTTAAACAGGAGAATCAACCAATAGCATTTAATAATAATATTTTGGGGAATTACTCTTCCAAATCATTCTTTGGCAATTACACTGCCCAACCATCTCCTTTCTCAGTGAATAATTTCACATCCCAAATTGAAAATTTTTCACAAACCGATAGATCAAGATGTATCAATATTGCTGAGAAAACTGTAAATAAAATTGTTGATAATTCTTTATTTTGGTCACTATACTTTGACGGGTCTAAACCCAATGAAGGTGCAGGAGTAGGGTGTATTTTAGTTAGCCCTGAAGGAGAAAAAACTATCTTATCATGTAGATTGGAATTTGAATGCACAAATAATACAGCTGAGTATGAGGCCTTAGTTCAAGGACTATATAAAGCTATTGGTCTTAAAGTTCAATATTTGAAAGTGTTTGGTGATTCAGAGATTGTCATAAAACAAGTTAGAAATACAATCCACTGTCTTTCTAGTCATCTCAAACACTATAAGTCTTTGGTCCAGGAACTTATATCTCAATTTTTAGCATTCAATATTTATCCTTTCCCTAGATCCCAGAATGCAGTAGCAGACTTGCTAGCTAATGTTGCCTCTAAACTCCTACCTTCCGAAGATTATAGCCCAGACAGATTTTCAGTAGAGTTAATTTTTAGACCATCAATTCCTGACAATGTCACCAATTGGCGAGTGTTCAATCATGACGAAGACATTTTAAATTTCTTGACTTCCGATAAGTCCTATGATGATCAAATCATTGATGAAAGTGATCATGACCTTCAAATGAAGAAAAAGTAGGAAGAAAACTCAATACCGAAACCAGTGGTTAAGCTTGAAGATCTCTATGATATTAAAGATAGGTTTAAACAGGTGACCAATTCAAAGCTCCAAAGTTCCACTTTAAGTTTTGAGTTGATAAACCTAGGTACTGAGGAAAATGCTCAAAACATCAATTTGGGATTAGGACTTTCTGTGGAAGAAATAACAGCATTCATTAGGTTATTACAAAAAAATAAATATGTCTTCGCTTGGAAATATGATGATTTAAAAACATATGATGCATCAATCATTCAGCATACTATTCCAATATTTTCTGAACAAAAACCAGTCCAACAGAAGTTAAGGAAAATCCATCCTAACTTAGAGAGTCAAATAAAATATGAACTAAATAAACTCTTGAAGGCTAAGATCATTTTCCTGTCCGACATTCAAACTGGGTCTCCAATATGGTGCCTGTTAGAAATAAAAATGGCGACATCAGGATTTGCATAGATTTCAGAAATCTTAATAAAGCAAGCCAAAAAGATAACTTCCCATTACCTACCATGGAGTAGATACTCCATTCAGTATCTGGTTCTGAGTTAATGTCCTTTCTAGATGGTTTTTCAGGATATAACCAGATTTTGGTCCATTTTGCACTATGGGCTGACAGAATAACACAGAAGGCTTCCATAGGTACTTCTCCATTTAATCTTGTATATGGGAAAGAAGCAGTCCTACCAACCAATTTATTGCTTCCATCTCTAGCCCTAGTGCAGTTTATTGAAGAAAGTCCCCCATCTTCTATTCAACTAAGACATGATCAAATCTTAAAATTAGAAGAAAAAAGGGAAAAGGCCAAAATTATAAATGCAAAACATCAGAAAAGTATCAAGTCATCTTTTGATTCAACTTCATCCAGTTCAAAACAATTACAAGTTGGTGATCTAGTTCTGAAATGGGACAAAGCCCATGAAGATAAAGGAAAACACACTAAGTTCTAGAAAATGTGGCTCCGACCATTTCAAATCAATGAGAAGATAGGCCATTCTACTTTCATATTGAAAGATCTATCAGGTAAGAGAGATTCTCTTCCTATTAATGGCCTTATCTTGAAAAAATTCTTCAATTGAGGAGGTAACCCCTTCTCCTTTTGTAAATATTCAATTTTCAGCAAAATTTATGTTCATAATTTTTAAGATTATTAGGAAATAAAGTTGTAAAATATCTTCCATTGGCCTTTGCTATATTGAAAAAGTTTCTCAAAAGAAATAGTTTTGATATTTACTTTCAAAATGGAAACCTTAAACAAAATGAAAATTTCTAGGAATTAGGTATATTTAGATTCTGAAACCCCATTTTATTTTTGTAAAATATTCTCGAGATTTAGAAGTACTGTAAATCATTTTAATGTTTTCAAATGGCCAAAAAACGGTTATCAATATAAAAACAGAAACTGATTCAATCTTATCATCTTTAACTCTTACCTTGTCATCCATACTCTCTTAAGGAGAAAATTGTCCATCCCATTCATTAAAGTTTATGATTACTCAGAGTGTAATTCTAAAATATATTTGATATAAAAGATAAGGGGTCTTATTACAAGCCTGCTTACCATGATCATTGGGGAATAGTTTAACTGACATTACCAATACTGCATACCAAAACAGGGTAATGGCTTATAATTATAAGACAAGGGGTCTCATCACAAGCCAGCTTGTTTAGTTAAATTACAACCAGTGAATGGCATTATCAAACAGCCGGCCACCAAACCAGGATAATGGCTTTTTATCTTGCAAAATAATAATAAAAAAGAAAAAGAAATACAAAATATGAAGGCTTATTTTTGGATTCATTCTTTTAATTATACTCTGAAATGGATGGGATAATGGACGATTAAATGGTTAAAAGGTATCCTTGTCGAGGCTATAAATGTTTGCTGGCAGCAGAGGCTCTACCTATGACAAAGGAGTCATTATAAAGCTAAGTTGGAAAGGTTCTTTGTTTTATCATTATCAACCAATAAAGGCTAATTTAAAACTTAGAATGTATTCAATTTTAACAAGAGAAGAAACTAGCAAAAATAGCTATTATTAGATTCAGAATTTATGTACACCTAGTTATATTAGAATTCTCCTCATAGATAAGATTTCTATATAAAGAAAGTTTAAGTATTTCAACATTTCTCAAAGATAACTGTTTCTCCCAGTGAATCGCCAATTGTTGTGTTGTACAACAACCTCCCATTTCATAAAAAATTTCTTTTTAACTATAATATGAAATGGGTCCCTTTTATAGAGGTGTGAATAAAATTGGTATCAACTCATCCTTTATCAAAAGGTCTAAAGGAAACCATATATTATAAACCTTTTAAACAAATATAAATCGGTCTTATGAAATAAATATATAATTCTTTATTATTGTGATAAAGCGATCACAAGATCGCATATCGCAACAACAAGGGATGCATAACGCAAAGACCCGTTGGTTTAGCCCAATCTGAAAATTGAATAACTACTCAGTTATCGAGAAAGGCAAGCAAGTGTAACAAAAGGCCCTCCCACTTTTCTTCGATGCGATATCGCTATCGGCAATCAGGGAACATAGCAAACACACGTTAAAGACACCTTTAAAAAAACTCCCGATGCGATAAGGTGTATCGCCATCAGGGATCGGGGATTTTGCAATGACACAAATATTACTACCCAAGCATTTATCTGACTGTGATCCGATAAAGCTAGGCACAAGTTTCAAAATAGATTGAAAAGGCTTGCATATATTATTTTATATTATTATTAAAATCCTTCCTGTTCCCCATAACGATTCACTTGTGATTATCCGCCAAACAATCAAGCCACACTTGAATGAATCATTCGGCGTATAAACAATATGATGGGTATTTAAAATGATTGACAGGTTAAAGTGGCTAATTAATGGAGCAGATATGCCGAGATCCCCCCTGAGATTGTATCTGCGGCAGTATTATTTTAATCCTTCATTATTCGTTAATTGATATAACTCTTTCATATTGGCTCGCACCACCTATTCTCTATATTAAGTTCATTTTATTCCCTACGCAAATCTCCGCCGAAGCAACAAATTCAAGTCAAATGGGGAAGAAATCCAAGAGATTTGCGGAAGCATCAGCTCCCGTAGTAACAAGGCAATATACTGCTGATCCAGGACCAAGCCAGAAGGGATTTATTTCAGACACTACTTGTCTTGGCCTCAGCAACACAAGCTGGCAAAGCATATATAATTTAATTGAAGCTAAAGAGCCTGAAATGGTATCGGTGCAAGCTATTGCAAATTCAACTAGAAAATCAGAGGCTTCCCTCAAGGACTCAGCCGAATCATATCTACACCGAATAGCAGCTCGAGAAAAAAAAAAAATCGTATACAGATGTAGTGCGATGGGTAATAGAGGAAATCCCTGTTATGAATAGAACATTCTGCACAGTTGGTGGAAGAGTCTTTGGCTCGTTCCAACCTGATGATTTGAGAAAAATGTATCACTTGCCTCAACCACAAAAGAAATACAATAAAGCATTTCTGGAGAAGTTCACAAGTGAGAATGAAACTGAATCAGCCCCTATTCGGGAATGGAGACAGAACCCCGCAAGGCACAAACATGAATCTTCAGGTAAGTATTTTGTCGATTCATTATGTTCTCCTTACTGTTACGCCGGGGCGATGATGTGTAGGATTTGGGGATTATATGATTCTGCAAAATTCACGATTGAAATGGTTCCTCTAATGGAAGCGGCAGTTAACAGTGAGATAATGGATTGGGGAAATATATTTTCAAATAAGTTAGCCACTGCTATTCTTGAGTTTAGAAATAAAACTCACGTCATCGATAGGTCTATTCCTCCATTTTCTTTTAGTACTTATATTTTAGATACTCTTTGTTTCAACTCTGAATTTCCTGTACTGGGGTGGAGATGGACTCCACAAGACCCCATGCCCATTCACATTTATCACCAGAAGCTGTGGAAAGGAAACTATAAGGACCACCTGTATCAAATTTGCAATGGTTTTATGTTGCCCATTTACTGTGCCATTTTTGACAAGCATGCCCCGAAGATTTCTTCACAAGCAGAGATTGACCTAACCGCTCTAGGAAACTGGTTCAGGGAGGATAAATTCACATACAGAAGGGTTTTTTGTAGCCTTGCCAGGCCTCATGTCTTTCCTCTATACATACCCGACAAGCTGTTGGCCCGAGAATTAGCCTATCAAATTACGTCCGCAGGAGCAACCAAGACTCTGAGGACTTCAAAAAACAAGGTTTGGCCCACTTTTCCTCTAAGATGCGGTGTTTATACTTTGCACGATTACAAGCATGCAGAGAAGGAAGCAAAAAAATAAATATGCTAAACCTTGCAACCATTCCTAATAGACAATTTGACCCAAGGAAAGTCGTCTACAATGTGCTTGAACAGGCCAAACTCACAAGGTTTGATCATAAGGAAGATGATTTTGATGACTTATTTTCTTCGACAGAGTCATTATTCTAGGTTCAAGCACTGGCTAAAATGAGATATAATGATGAAGGGCTAGTAGAATTCAATAAACTCAGAGAACAGAGGTTGCAAACTCTGCCTCTGGATTTATTAGCTACTGCCCTGACGACACAATCAAGTGAGCCTGAATAGCAACTCATCGACAAATCTCCTGTTGCATCAAAGATTCTCGACACAAATAAAGAGAAAGGGCAGGAGAAAGTACAGGAAGAAAAGCAGAAAAAGGAGCAAGATAAGGGCAGCAAAAATGTCAATGTGGATACCTAGATTGATCCAAAACTACTCCAAGAATGGCAGCAATTTGACTCCATCATAAGCAATCTGGAAGGTCCAAAAAGTGTCGATACATCCAAAGCAACAGATACATAGGATACAGCGTCAACAAAGGTTCTGAATGAAGGAACCAACGGCCTACCCCCTAGCACAAATTTAGAAATAATTCCAAAAGATCCCTCTGATCAAATCATTTTGCAGGTGGAGGATGTACCTCCATTAGATGTCTTTTACAGTCCAAAACACACGGCTGTAGTGAAAAGACAGTGGAAAAGGAGAAGGCTTGATCAACCTTCCCTGTTTCCAGAGAAAACAGAGACAGCTAATGTAGTTTGGAAAGAAGAGTTTGATCCTTCTGATGACCTAACGAATCTTTCTCAGTATGCCGGAGCTTATTCGACAGCCACTATGGACAAGGCATCGGAAGTGAGTAATCTACTAAAAGAAAAAGACCAAGCAATTATTTTGTTGCAAAAACAGCTGGCTGAAGCACAACAGAAATTTGAACAATTGGAACAGCAATTATCAACACAACAACAATTAAATAATCAATTGAATAAGCAGTTGCTTGAAGAAAAACAGAGAATAGACTCAAGCACAATTCAAAAGCAAAAAGAATTATCAGAAGCATTGGCAAAGTTAAAGACGATGAATGAACTAATGGCGAAAATGAAAGATGAGCAAATCGTTCAGCTATCACTTCAAATAGAGAAGTTCAAGAGTCTTCCACAGCCTGCCGATTTCAGAACAGAAGTGCTACAGATTAACAAGGCATTGGTGACACAGTGAAGACTGTTATATCATAATATTTCTCAGGTTTAGCCCCTTTGTGACATAACAACCTCAATAATTGATAAATCAGTTGATGCTAGACAAGATTTGGAGTAGGCCGATGAGACCCCAACAAATTTCCTTGCTTAGCAAGACACCAGTGAAGGACAGGCAGCAAATCTACCCAAAATCCTAAAATCACACAAGGAGATCCTATTCTGAGAATGGCAGTCACAGCTGATGAAGGCAGAGAGAGAAGTTTCTAGATGTATATTATCTACAAGTAACTTGATTGAGTTAATCAATAACACTCTCTATCTGTCTAATATGATTTCACAATGTACCCCGGGTAAATTGCTATCAGCTAAGACATTGGAGCAAGCATGTAATCAGGAGTTGAAGAATAATGGAAGGTTAATCGCAGGCATCCAAAGTTTAACTTGGGACACCTATTGGTTGTTCTGAGTAAAACCATACAGCTAGAGAGCCGCCCTCAAGTGTCTAACCGATGTGATCGGTTGTATCATTCCCAAGATACATGATGCCACATACTCAGCTCAGCTCCATTCTCATCTCAGCCGCCCTCTAGAATTAGGACCAATGCTTGCAATCTGCCAACTCAGATCAAAGGGAGAACAGCCGAAGTGATGAATCATGCTGCCGACTACCAACAAACCTGTTGTGGAGAAGATATTCAAGATCTAGTTGTACCAATTAAATAGCATTTTATTTTTGTAGTTAGTTAATTTTAATTAGTATTTATAGACCCTTTCATGCATTTAGAAAGGGTCCTCAGTTTTTGTATAAAACTAAAATCTGGAAGTTGCACTAATGTACTTCTGGTATATTTTTTATAAATACTGGGCCATTATTCCAAATTTTAACGAAGAAGCTTTTATGTGGATGTGCACTATTGCCTTGATATGAAAGTATCTCTGAGTTGGAAAAAGGAATTCAAATTGTGATTGATATCGAGAATGATTTATAGCACATATGGTACTACTATCTATGATCTAGTTTCATTCTTTTATGTGAATCATTATTTGATTACTCTTGCTATCATTGAATATATGTATGTGTTTTCAATAGCATTCCTTGTATTTTTCACTATTGGATGTTTAAGGGATGTTATTCTTTTAGTCATATATGTATCAGTGATATATAAAGGATAAGTGTAACAATGTTTTATTGATTACTTTGTTCGACTATTTGAAAAAAGTAATTATTATATGAATGAATGTCTTTGTTTATCAAATAGAGTCATCTATATGCTTGTTTGTGAATAAAGATTATCAAACGTTGCACTTAGAAATAGAAATTTCCCGGGATAGGATAGTTATTCATATTTTTACTTTTTAGATTAAATCATTCATCCATTACCATTTTATTAGAAAACCACTCACTCATCCATCCCCTTTTTATTCATCATTGGGAAACTGGTCCCATTATTTCCAGTCGGAGCCAACACACCAAACGGAAAAGGATCTGCATTAAGGTCCTTACTGGGTGGTTTTCCCCGATGTTGTTGTAGTGATTTTCGAGGCATCAACAGGTTATAGGCCTCCAACCACACATAAGAAGTCTTATGGGTGCGTTGTGCCTGTAGATTACAAAAACTAAAGCTTTATGCATGAAATTAGGAGTGCACCAGGAGTATGACAGTCCTATAGATATGGAGCAGACAATAGAAAGTTCTATGAGTAGGGAATTTTGAATGTTTGACTTACTATAAAGAATGTGAATGTGTTAAATAAAATTGTGTTTGTAAGGGACCTAAATATACATATCAGTTTGTCATTTTAGATTTGATCATTGAAGCTAGTATATGAAATTATTTGATAATAGTTGCAAGGGTTTGACAAGATTTGATTGATTTCTATAGATGGGCAGTGTTGGAGTTTTGAAACGATGCTTAATAATTCCTACATTTTTTTGGTTTATGGATTAATGAAATTCACAATGATAAAAAATTAGGGTTTTGACTTGATAACTAATGATTTTCCTTGATGACAGTACTATGTGGGCATAGTGGATTTCAGTAACTAATATTGATAGTGATTATGTATTGGCATAATTGAATTTGGAACATTGGTTGAAGTATAAACAGTTGTGATTCAGTATGTAGTGATCTCACCATGAATGAATGAAACTTATATGACTTATCCTGGGTGAATACATTTACATCTAGTGACATAAATGATTTATATTATGATCATGAGGATGGCTTGATATTGCTTGGTAAATAAAAGTGGTTGACATCATAATAGATAAAGTTGTAACTTGGTATTTGGATGTGAGCTTTACCTAACACCTAGTATAAAGAGTTTTTCACAATGATATTTGCAGAGGCTTTTATGAATTTGATATTAGTTTTGATTTAGCATCTAAATCTTGATAAATTGACTTAGCTGATTTGATTTCACTATCTTGATTTGTGAGACTGAATATATTGGTTTGATCAATATAATGATTTTAGATAGAATAGTATGGTTTGAAGCAAGCCTCCTGAGCCTGGTATGTTCGCATTGATAATTACCTGGTGTAGCCAAGAAGAAGTGTCAATCCAAACCTCTACTTCAGAAGTGGTCCAATATATGACTTGGATTTTGGTTTTATATAATGATGGTATATTCTTGACAGGAAATGAGCCTCTGATGATCAAAGTAAGATGGAGTTGGCCTCTAAAGCCTGAAATAAAGAATATTGGCATGATGAATTACTTTATGAAGTTTGGAAAAGAAAAACTATATCGTGAATTTATTGAAGAGATTTTGGAAATTGGAAATGTAAATCCTTGGACACTCTGATTGAATTTCAAGAAGCTTTGAAGAGATATTATTGGACCTATCTTGGAAATCGATAATTGACTAAAGCATTGATGTTCCATGTGAATGCCTATTTGTTTTTCATATAATCTGAGCCACTTCATACACATTGGGTTTTCACTAAGCTCACTTCGAGATATTTGCATGGGACAATCAATTTTTGGTCTGAGATATTCTTCCTATGATATATGACTGCATGGATGTATATATGTTGTTTGAGATTGTTATTGATGAGATGATCACATATAGTTGTTTCCTCAGTATTAAATCCGCCATGATATTTTTGGAGGAAAATTTTGTAGCTTTAAGCACGGTCAAGATCAAGTATGATGTTCCTAGCATGGCTAGTTGTGAGGTAGGTTGAAGAAGCTCTTTGGAAATTTATTTGAACGGGTTCTAGATGTGAAATTGATGCACTGTTAAAATAAAGAATGGGATCTGTTTGGAAAATAATCTCGTATATAGTTGGGACTAAGATCTCTTCATATATTGGGACAATGTTTCTATACGAGTCAATCTTAGGCTTGTGGTTATTTCCTCCACGAGTGGGGGGATGAATAAGGTATCCTTTTTGTGATATATATTTCCTCTAATATAATATTTGATTTGACATCCCACATGAAAAGGAGACTACTATTGTTGAGACATTATGTTTGAACTCTTCAGTGAATTTTTTAAGCTAGTACCAGATATGAGCACGTTGATACGTTTCTGATATACAGAGAGTAGGGCTTATCGAGAACACTGTGCCAACTCTTCCCCCCTGTCTGAGCTCCTAGGGTAAGGAATTGAGATAGATGGCTACTAGGGTTTAGGGATCTCTAGAAAATAGGGTTTGTCCCCTATTTATTACCCATAGGGTCAAATATGTTGATCCCCAATCTTAGTCTATGCAAAGCATATCCCAATTGGCATTATACCCACAAGCTAGGCTTGTTGGCCAATGGGTTGAGAGAGTGCTTGGAGGTGTGTGATCCTTAACTTTGGTAGGTTAGGTATCTCACCCAAGCTGATTACGATGCAAGCGTTCTACCACATGACTCCTAAGTTTCCTTGTTGGCAAGATCAATAGGAAATAGGATTGTTGTGATCCTTACCATGTATAGCAAGTGGTATCTCGCCCATTGATTGCATCATGGGATGTTTTTTATCCTTTATTGGTATGTGGTGTCTCTCCTATTTCTCAACATGGGGCAAGAGTGTCCAATAGGACCTTCCCCACTCTCATAGACACGAGGTGAGAGTGTTCCTTAGAACCTTCCTCATTGTCATTGGATTCCACATTGAGATATGCTCCCCAATGAGGTTCTAGGTTGAGCAAAGCTATTTGATGATAAGCTCTCTGATGTTTCCTAGGTAGTAGTATTAGGGCTTGCCGTTGACAGTGATTCTAGGTGGTAACAGTGGCTCCCTAATAGATTGAGGATGGTAGATTAAGCTCCCCTCCAATGTCAATTTCTTCTTCTTTTAGATTCAAGAATGTTCAACATATGAGCAGAGATAATCAAGAGATAAAGTAGGAATAAGAAGAGATGATGTTTGATGACGAGATACTTTAGAGAGGATATGGTTTGATACTTGTGATGATTACATGATGCAATTGGAATTTCTCCCTAGCTGAGAGGGAGTGTTAATTTGGTAGCTCAGTCACAAATTCAAATCACGAGAATAGATTCCTCTTTTCAAGAGGACCAATTTTGACTATTGAAATTCTCAATTTGGACAAGGGAAAGTGTATTTTTGAATTAAAACATACATGTGGACAAAAGGACAAGTTCGCCTAAAAGATAAATTGGATACCCTTGGAAGCGTATAAATACAAGTGACCTCAAGCTCATTTGGACATCATCACTACCATCATTCTTCTTTCTTTGGGTTTGGCTCACACAAGTCTGAGGCTAGGTCACGGATATTGGTTCGTATAGGTTTGAGATTGTAGGGTTCAAAGCTCGCATGTGTGTTTATGGTTTTGGTTTCCAGTCGCAGGGATGACACAGATAGACTTCGGTCACAACCGTAGGCATGTATGCTCATATGTATGGTTGGAGGGTTTCAGCTGTATTCACATCACTCTTTGTGTGTGGTTGATACCTAGGGTTTGAATTTTTAGTTGACTGCAAATTTCGTAAGTTGACTCCAAAGCTCAACTGTTGATCGTAGACAGTTATAGTTGACCGCAAGCTTCTGAAGCAGGGTTTTGATCATTAAAATTGTTGGGTTAATCTCATGAATGCTATTAAGTTGATTTTACTGGATAGGAATATTATTGAAGATATGGATCATTATACTATCTTTTGAATAATCATTCAATCAAAATCTAATAAGATAAAGAATTTAAAAGGGTTTTCCCCATAGTGTGTTTTGCCCCAGTCTTTGACCAATCCTGGTGTCTCTATGTGTGAATGATTTTCTTCTATTGTTCCTTTATGTTTTGCTACATTAATGATGATATTTTTCTTTCTATATAGTTGGATATGTTGTTGAATAATCATATAAATCTGAATAATGATATGATGTGTTGGGGTGAATTTAATATGTAAAAGAAGAAATGCAATTATCAAATAAAAGAACGATATAACTCTAAGAAAAATTAACATAAAGCACTCAACTTTAACATATGATGAGAAGACTATAACCAATGCAAATTTAGAACTATATTGAACTAGAAACAACCCTTTAAACCATAAATATTGTCATAAGATGGTGCTATGAAAAATTACTTGTTTATAGCAGTCTAAGACATAAATTCATTTCTTGAGATAATTCCATGAGAATCAAGATGAAGTAGCACCATGCTCTACTTGAACCTAAGCTGCAAGTCCATTATAAGAAACTTGGACTAAAAATACTTTACGAAACTTGCATTGGAGAAGGTAAACCAAGCCACAAAATGAAGCAATAACCCCTAGAGGAGATGCAAAAATGCTAAGTAAGGGAGTAATAAACAACCACCATGTTGATTTATCTTAATCAAATAGGAAGAAAAAAGAAATGGGAACATATTCATAAATTTCCAAGATAAGGAGAACGGTTAAGCACCCTTGCCTTCTTTTATCAATGAAATGAAAGCCTTGCAAAGAAATTGTAACAACTCTAGGTTAAAAGTTCATGTAATAAAGTTAATAAAGGAAAAATAAGACCAAGCTCATGGGACACATATTTGAAGCTGAATGTTGTGAAAAACCATCCTAATGGGTGTCACTTTCAGTTTATTATGGCTAAGGAAATTTGCAAAGGCAAAGAGGCATTAACTGGCATTTATTTATGAAAGCAAAGGAAAATGGGAGAAAAGGGAGATGAAAGGTCAGAGATTTTCATGAGAGGAAAATTGAAGGAAAAATAGAAGAAAATGAAGAAAATAGAGACCTCAATAACAAAAACTCTTATGAGGATCAGTTCACAGTTTTTTGTCAGTTTTTCTTTGGAATTAGTTTTAGAGAGAGAAGAGTGCCAAGAGGAGAAAGCAAGCAACCAAGCAAAAGAAGGAAAAGGAAGGACAAGGAAAGAAAAGGACAAGGAAGGAAGGTTGGATCAAGCATATTCAAAAGGAGGATTTACATGTAACAAGTTGTATGTGTGATTTCCTAGCTGGTTTATGAATGCATAGAACATGCATTTGTGTATTTGGTTCTTTTGTTGTCAATGGCATGGGTTTTTCCTCATGTGACAGTGGTTTCATCCTTACCTTGCCATTTTCAGATAGCTATGGTGTGATGGGGTTCTTTTTTTGGTTGATCTTTGGATTTCCCTAAGGTTTTGGAATTAGGTGAGGTGGTCTTAGGATAATTCCCAAGGTTTGCGGGTGGAGGTGGTTTAAGATCTAGGAATCCCTCAACAAGTGGGTGGAGACAAGAAAATTCCTTAAGATATTGGTGAAGAAACTTTCAGGCATCTAAGCTTGTTTTGGGCATTATGATCTCTTAACCAGTTTTGGTAGAATCGCGGTAGCCTGATGGTGGAGGTGGTTTAATCTTTGGGAAGCCTTGGTTGTTTATGTCTTGAGATCTCACATTCGTGCTTGGAATATGACATGGGTATATGGTTCAGCCCAATCTATGGTTGGGTGGTACGTGGAAGTCCCTAACTTGGTTGTCTTTTGCATCAATTAATAAGATTTATTTTATTATTGTATTCTATGAGAATTTGTACTTGTTATTATGGTGATTTGATAGCTATTATTTCATGGTTAATAATATGGTTATGTGTTGGTTATAAGCATGGCTTTTCAATGTACTCTAGCTATGTCTTCTTTAGGATTTGATAAGTATTTGATGGTTAATGAATACATGGGCTAACAAATGTTATTGAAACTATTATGAGAGGGAATTAGACCTTCTTGGTGATTCTCAAATAAGTTTCAGATTCATATGTTCAAATCTACATTCATGACCTATATATTTCATGTTCACCACATGTTTGATGAAATGACTATCATGGTTAGGCCTGGTTAGGTCAAGTCCTTGTTCAAGTTTTGTATGATTAGCATTGTCTTCAAGTCATTTATCATTATGAAAAGTATCAGGAAGTTTTGGGCAGTGGTTTGGAGTCTAGCCTGGAATTGTGACTCGGATTTCAAGACCGCGCCCTTTGTACTAAGGATTTTGGGTTACAATTCCACTCAAGTAGCCTTGTGCATGTGGTTGGAAGGTCACAACCTCATGCATGCAGGCTTGTGCATGTGCTTTGGAGTCTAATCATTGAAAAAAGTAGTATATCTTAGGGTTTGGTCCCTTGGGATGGTTCTTTGGACCTTGAGTGTCTTGTAAGCCCTGTAGGATGTTAGTTTGTTGTCAGTAATTATTTACTTGTTAGCCCCACTTCCATTATTGAAGCTTGGATGTCTGGTCATGTCATGGTAACTCTTTGTCTAATGTTTATCCTCCCGGACCAATGAAATTTGGTAAATGTAGAAGGGGGTGTAACCAATTGGTATTAAAGCGTAGTTCAAATACTTG
This sequence comes from Pinus taeda, assembly GCA_000404065.3. NCBI lineage: Eukaryota > Viridiplantae > Streptophyta > Pinopsida > Pinales > Pinaceae > Pinus > Pinus taeda. Next base: position 161,321 of record APFE031187178.1, read on the forward strand.
GACTAGATGGGCTAGATGCATGTCATTATGCATGCATTGTCATAGTTATGGTTGTAGTTCATGAGGTCATTGTATGAAGTTAGTGTTATCACACATGATGTCGGTATATGGATATGATCATGTATATATACGTATCATACTAACATGGACTGATTGTGTAGATGAGATAGCCTCCCTTGAACTTCACTGAGGTATGTTTGATTATGTTTATATTTGGTTTAGATGGAATGGTATGTTTGCAAGAAGAAGAGGATCAAATATGACTAGAAAAATGGTGGATTACAGTTCACGAGACTCCTTATAGCTCATATGAGAAACATAGAGATGAGTACTCTCATCACATAGTAGATATCTTGAGAAGTATAAAAGCAAGAATGAGAAGTTGCAAGGTGGATAATGACTAAATCATTCAGTCACAGGAAATAATTTCCAGGGCACATGAAAAAAAAGGATAGTTTAATGTAGTTATCCTTCATAATTTGTCAAATTTGTAGATACAGGGACAACCATGGATAAGTTATGGATAGGAGGATAGGACTAATGGGACATCTGGTAGCAAGTCTCATGGTGGGCACAAGTTGGAAAAGGATGACACAGTCAGAGATGGTAGGTTATTAGATACACTTGATAGGAGAGGTAGTGGCTATGGGTTCAATTCTAATTTTGGTTCAAATAGGTATCATGGTCATCATCGCTATCATCCTTATAGGAGGAGTGAGAGGGGATATTTTCTGGATGAGTTCAAGAAATCCAAGCCACCTACATTTGATGGAGAGTTGAAGAAATCAAAGGATGTAGAGGCATGGTTGCTTGGGATGAAGAAGTTCTTTGAGCTGCATGACTATACAGATAACATGAAGGCTAAGATAGTTCTTTTAGTATCAAAGGAAAAACAAACATATGGTGGGAATATGTGAAGCATGTCAAAGACATTAGAACATAGGAGTTGAGTTGGCATGAATTCAAGTGGCTCTTCAGGAGGAAGTATTTGTCAAAGAGATATTATGATGCTAAGGCCAAGTAGTTATATGAGCTGAAGATGGGATCTATGGTAGAAGAGGAATACATGACTAATTTCCTAGAGTTATTGAGGTATGTGCCTTATCTTAAGGATGAGAAGACAAAATTTTGGAGATTTATCAGTGGAATTCCATTAGAATTTAAGTATCGGATTGAGTATGATGAGCCTCGATCGCTAGAATAAGTCATTGGAAAATTGAAGCATTGTTATGATAAATTGAAGCGCAAGACTGAATCTAAGTAGGGTTGGAAAGGGAATGACAAGACTAGAGGAAAGTTTCCATCAAAGAGGGGAAGACCCTAGGATGTAGGTGAGAAGGAAAATTTTTCTCCTTACAAGAATTTTAATGTGGTAGAGAAGGGACATGGACCTCAACCTCGAGAAAAGAAAAATAAAGGTAGTGGCATGGAACCATGCATTGTTGTATATGTGGCAAGGATCATCGCAAGCAGGATTTTTAATTGTATGAGGGTGGTTTCAGATCTATAGTGATCAAGAGGTGTAGACATTTGGGGATGTGGACTAGTGCATTCCTTATATCTATGCAACATTTGATAACAAGCAGGTGAATCACCAAGCATCCATTATTGAGATGGGAGGTAAGCTTTGTGATTGATTTGTTTCAATTTTGATTGACCTCAATATAATTATAGTTATGTTAATCCTGACCTGGTGGATAAGTGTGGTTTGAGAAAAGAGGTGCATATATGGTCTTGGTTGGTGAAGTTGGCTAAAGGTACTAAGAAAAGAGTTCATCATTAGGTAAGAGCTTGTGCATTTGATTTGAATGGTATGCCTACATCAGCACACCTAAATGTGATTCCATTAGGATCATACAATATGATTTTGGGTATGGATTGTTTGTACCTTCATAGGACTGAGGTGGATTGTTACAGGAAGGTTATTGAGTGTTTGGATGATGATGGAGGAAAGAGAATATTTGAGGGTAAGAAGAAGCCTACATTGATGAGAATGGTTACAACCATGCAAACAAAGCATAGTTGCAAGAAAGGGTGTGTGTTGTTCTTAGTGCATGTTGCTAGTGATAAAGGTAAGGATGTTGAGGATTCAGAAGTCTTGAAGAGGTACCTAGTTTTGCAACAGTTTCAAGATGTATTTCTAGCAAATATTTAAAAGTATTCACCTCATAGTGAAATGGTTTTATCTATTGAGTTGGTACCAGGAGCAACACCAACATCAAAGGCACCTTATAGGATGAGCACTCCAAAGCTAGTGGAATTGAAGTTACAGTTGAACGAAATGATTGAAAAGGGTTAGATTAGGCCAAGTGTGTCACCTTGGGATGCACCAGTATTATTTTTGAAGAGGAAGGATGGTAATATTAGCTTGTGCAATGATTACATGCATTTTAACAAGGTGAAAATCAAAATAGGTACTCATTGCCTCAGATTGATAACTTGTTTAATCAGTTAAAGGGATCAACAATGTTCTCAAAGATTGACTTGATATTGAGATAGCATTAGGTATGCATCAAATAAGAGGACATATACAAGACTACTTTTCAAACCAGGTATGGGAATTATGAGTGTTTTGTGGTTCCTTTTGGTTTGATTAATGCTCCAACTACTTTCATGTGTTTGATGAATAATGTGTTGTGTCCTTATCTGGAAAAGTTTGTGATAGTATTCTTTGATGATATATTGATATATTTTAAGAATGAGGAAGAGCATGCAGAACACTTACTAACAATGTTAACACTGTTGAGATCGCATCAGTTGTATGCCAAGCTTAGTAAGTGAATTTTCTTTTAGACAAAGGTACATTACTTGGGACATGTTGTTTCCAAGGAAGGGATAGTAGTGGATCTAGAAAAGATCAAAGCTATCATGGAATAGGAAGCTCTTAGGAATGTGGATGAGTTTAGGTCATTCATGGCGTTAACATGTTATTACAAGAGATTCGTTAGGAAATTCTCATGGATTTCCTATCCTATTACATCTTTGTAGAGGAAAAGAAAAAAGTCTTAATGGACAAAGGAATATGCAGCCAATTTTTAGTAGTTGAAGTAGTTTCTTAAAAATGCTCCAATTCTAAAGATTGCAAGTCCAAATAAATAATTTGTAGTGTACATATGCTTGCAAGAGAGGACTTGGTGGAGTCTTCATGTAGGAAGGGCAGGTGGTATGCTATGAGTCAAGGAAATTGAATGAACATGAGTTGAATTATGTGACTCTTGATCTTGAGTTAGCAGCGATTATTCATGCATTGAAGATGTGGAGGCATTATCTTCTTCATAGGAGGTTTTTTTTATGATTGATCAGAGTGGGGTGAGATATTTGTTCAACCAACCTAGTCTTGATGTCAAGAAAGCTAGATGGTTGGCCACACTGAATAAGTTTGACTTCAAAATCAGGTACATTAAGGGTAAGGAGAATAGGGTTGTAGATTCTCTTAGTAGAAGAGTATAGGTAAATCACATTATAGCTATGAGTTCATATGGAAAAAATTTACAGGATTAGACCTTATAGGTAGGAAAACAGGATGATAGGTAACAACAACTTAAGCATAGGTTACAACAACATGGTACAGGTGATCAAGATGTGGATTATCATCTCACAACATATGGTTTGGTGAGATTTAGGGACAATATTTATGTGTCAGACAATAGTGAGCTCAAGAATCTTATCTTGAGGGAATTTCATGTCAAACCATATTCAGGTCACCCAGGATATTAGAGACTCTGGTAGCTTTGAGAAAGTTCTACTACTAGTCAAATTTGAAGAAAGAGGTGGCTAAGTTCATCACATGGTGTTTAGATTGTCAACGGGTAGGAGCATAATGTAATCATCCAGTTGGTTTGTTGCAACCGATTCTTATTCTATAATGGAAATGGGATGTCATTTCCATGGAATTTATCACATGTTTTTCGAGGACATCTAGACAACATGATTCCATCATGTTTGTAGTTGACAGGTTGACAAAGGTAGCTCACTTCATTCCAGTGAAGTCTACTCATTCATCTAGTGAGGTAGCTTAGGTCTTCATTAGGGAGATAGTGAGATTGCATGGTGTTCCTAAGAAGATTGTATTTGACAGAGATGTCAAGTTCACTTCCAAGTTTTGGAAGGAGATGTTTCTAGGTTTAGGTACAATTTGGCTTTTAGTACAGATTATCATCTACACACAGATGGATATATGGAGAGGGTTAATAGGATTATAGAGGATATGTTGAGGATGTATGTTATGCACCAACAGAGGAATTGGGAAGAGTATATTCCACTGGTGGAGTTTGCATACAATAATGAGTATCCAAAGTCCTTGAATACGAGTTCATTTGAAACACTTTATGGGCATACTTGTAATACTCTTGTCAGCTAGAGTGATCCAGTGAATAGGGTACTGATTGGACCAAACATGTTGGCAAATATCGAACATGAAATGTAGGTTATCAACAGGAATGTAAAGGAAACAAAGGATAGACAAAAGAGTTATGTAGATCAGCACAAGGTGTTTAACGAGTTTTAGATTTGGGAGAATGTGTACTTGTGTATCAATCCCAAGAATATCTCCTTAAGGATTGGATCATGTGCCAAGCTAGCACCTCGGTGTTATGTTCCTTTTGAGATCCTTGAGAGGATTGGACCAATGGCCTACAAACTTGCACTGCCTCTGACAGTGAAAGAACATGATTTTTTCCATATTTCATTACTTAAAATATATGTGAAGGATGTTGATCATGTGACTGACTGGTTTGTATTGCAGGTGGAGCCAGAAGGAAGATTCTAGTCAGAACCTCATCACATATTGCAGTGAAAAAAAGTGCAGTGGAAACACTTTAGGCCTGATGAAGCTACATGGGAGATGGTAGATCAGATGCAGGTTATGTATCCTTTATAGATTTCCAGTTGAGGAAAAGGAGTTTTGGTATATGTAGATATTTATGTATGGTTGTTATTGCAAATACTACAACGAGTTGTGCTTAAATCTCTAATAAGCGGTATGGTTGTCATGTTTGTCATGTTGTTTTTTCTTTTCAGTAGGTTGTGCATTGTAAATACTGCATCGAGCTAAGTTATAAATCTTCCATGGGCAATAAGTTTTGGTTTTCAGTGGTCTTCCTAGTTATAGGTGTCATAGAACATTGAGGACTATGTTTCCCCAAAGGGCGGGGGGGGTTGTAACAACCCCAAGTTAAAAGTTCATGTAATAAAGTTAATAAAGGAAAAATAAGACTAAGGCCATGGGACATGTATTCGAAGCTAAATGTTGGGAAAAAACATCCTATTAGGTGTTGTAACAACCACCGTGGTTAAAAACAAAATCCATGTAATAAAGTTAATAAAGGAAAAATAATAACCAAGGTCATGGGGCATGTATTCCAAGCTGAATTTTGTGAAAAAACATAGTGATGGGGATTACTTATGATTAATTAATGGCAATGTAAATTGGAAAATGCAATTGCAAAGGCTTTGGAAAGGAGAGAGGCATTAACTGGCATTTTATTTATGAAAATGACGGAAATTAGGAGAAAATGAAGGTGAAAGGTCACATGTTGCATATGACGAAGAAATTGAAGGAAAATAATGGAAAATAAGAAAATAAAGGCCTCATTAATAAAAATGCTTCTAAGGATTAGTTCACAACCTTTTTTATTGTGATAAGCTTTTTGTCAGTTTTAGCTTGGAGCTCTCTCATACTCTTGGACACAGAGTTTTCTTGGAGCACTCTTGGAGGAGTATGGATTACTTATGATTTGGAGCAAGAAGGAAAGGAAAAGAAGGAAAACACAAAAGTACAATGGAATAAACAACTACAATAGGTTTTTCTTGCGGGTATTGAGTTGCATGTATGATTTCCATTCTAGTGTTGGCATGCAAGGCATATGCATGTGGTTATTTAGTTATGATTTGTCATTGGCAGGGAGGATTTCTTGGATTGACAATGGTTCTGCCTAGCCTTTTCGTTTCCTAGATAGCCATGGTGTTGTGGGTTTTACCTTTTCTTTTCTGGTTGTTGGTCATGCTTCTTATGGATATGGGTTGAGTTATTAGTTCTTGGATCCTTGGTTGGACAAATGCTCTGGAAGCCTTGTAGAAACTTGCGTTGAGTTACTAGTCCTGGAAGCCTTGGTTGGAAAAATGCTATGGAGCCCTTAGTGTGTTGAGTTACTAATCCTAGAATCCTTAGTTGGACAAATTCTGTAGAGCCCGCGATATCTGTAAGTTGAGTTACTAGCCCTAGAAGCTGGGTTGGAAAAAACACTCTAGAGCCCTGGATAGATTGGATAGAGACCGATCTGGTGATGGTTAGTGATGTACAACCATGAGGTGGAATCACTGGTTGGAGGTTGAGGTGGTTTGGCCTTTGGAAGCCCTGGTTTGGTTTTCTTGGTTTATTCCATGAGATCCCACATTCATGTTTGGAATATGGCACGGGGGTGATTGGTTAAAAGAAATATTTAGTTGATTCTAATCTATGGTCGGGTGGTATGTGGAAGTCCCTAACTTGGTTGGATTTGCACATGTTAATAAGAGTTCTTTTCCTCTTATGTTCCATGTGTAGATGTACTTGTTATTATGTGGCTATGATGGTTGTTCTATTATTGTTGTTTATCTAGTTATATGTTGGTTATAAGTATGGTTTTATGACAGTCTTGAGTTATGTCTCTCATCATGTTTTGGTTAGTAGATGAAATGCAACTAATATGAGAGGGCATCATTCCTTCTTAATGAATATCAGATAAGTATGAAGTCCCAATGTTCAGATGTTTTTTTATGACCTGTTTATTACATGTTCATGATGTGTTTGACAAAATTCCTATCATGGTTAGGACGATTCATGTCAATTCCTTGTTTAAGTTTTGCATTAGAGGCCTTGTCTTCTTGTTATTTATAATTTTTGAGAATTTCATCAAGTTTTCAGCAAAGGCCTAAGTCCTAGCTGTGAAAAGTGGCTAAGATTTTAGGGTTTCTAGTACAGAACTGCCTGAGAAAGACTACAGTCACATGGATCCCTTGTTGCGGGAGTGACTGGAGGATTATAGTTCCATGGAGGGCTTGTCATGGGAGCAACTGGGGGTCTATTTTAGTTAAAAATAAATTTAACTTAGGGGTCGGACACGTGGAGTGGTTGCTTAGCCTCTGGGGTCTTGTAGCTCCTAAGTAAGGTCATTTTGGTTTTGGTTTGTCAGTTCCACTTCCCTAATTGTACTTGGTGAGTTAAATCAAATCATAGTAACACTTCATCACATATTTACCCCAGTGGACTAGTTAGCTTGGTTAAGTGTGGGAGGAGGGTGTTACAGGTGTCACTTTTAGTTTATTATGGCTAAGGAAATTGGCAAAGGCATTGGAAAAGGAAAAGAGGCATTAATTGAAATTTATTTATGAAAATAAAGGAAAATAGGAGGAAAGGGAGATGAAAGGTGACATATTTGCATGAGAGGAAAATTGAAGAAAAAATAGAGGAAAATGAAGAAAATAGAGGAATCAATGATAAAAAGGATTTTGAGGATCAGTTCATAGCTTTTTGTCAGTTTGGATTTGGAATTAGTTTTAGAGAGAGAAGAGAACCAAGAGGAGAAAGCAAGCAAGAAAGAAAAGGAAGGAAAACGAAGGATAATGAAAGCAAAGGATATGAAAGGAAGGTTGGATCAAGTATATTCAACAAGAGGATTTGTAGGTAACATATTGCATGTGTGATTTCCTAGCTGGTTTTTTATTGCATGGTGGATGCATGTGTCTATTTGGTTCTTTTATTATTATTCACATGGGTTTTTCCTGATGAAACAATAGTTTCAACCTTGCCTTGCCATTTCCAGATAGCCATGGTGTGATGGGGTTATTTTTTTGTTGAGCTTTGGATTCCTGGAAGATTTTGGAACTAGGTGAGGTGGTCTCTAGAAAATTCCCAAGGTTTGGGGGTGGCGGTGGTTTAATCTCTAAGAATCCCTCAACCGGTGGGTGGATACAGGAAAATTCCTCAAGGTATTGGTGAAAAAACTTTGAGGCATCCAAGTTTTTTTTTCTCATTGTGATCTCTTGATTGGTTTTAGTGAGATCACAGTAGCTTGAGGGTGGAGGTGGTTTAATCTTTAGAAATCCCTAGTTGTTTATGTCTTGATATCCTGCATTCAAGCTTGGAATATGGCACAAGGGTGATTAGCTAAAACAAAGATCTGGTTCATCCCAATCTATGGTCGGGTGGTACCTAGAATTCCCTGACTTTGTTGGCTTTTGCATCAATTAATAAAATTTATTTTCCTATTGTATTCAATGAGCATTTTTACTTTTTATTATTGTGATTTGATGTTTATTATGCCATGGTTAATAATCTGGTTATGTGTTAGTTATAAACATGGATTTGTAATGTACTCTAACTATGTCCTATTCAATATTTGATAAGTATTTGATGGTTAATGAATGCATGCGATAAAAAATATTATTGCAGCTATTATGAGAGGGAATTTGACCTTCTTGGTGATTCTAAGATAAGTTTCAAACTCTTATGTTCAGATCTGCATTCATGACCTATAGATTTCATGTTCACCATATGTTTGAAAAAATGAGTTTCATGGTTAGGCATTGTTAAGTCAAGTCCTTGTTCAAGTTTTGTATGATTAGAATTGTCTTCAGTTCATTTATCATTCTGGAAAGTATTAGGAAGTTTTGGGTAGTGGTATGGAGGCTGGCCTGGAATTGTGGCTTAGGTCTTGGGACTGCACCCTCTGAACTGAGTATTTTGGGTCACAACCACACTCAAGTATTCTTGTGCATGTGGTTGGAGGGTCACAACCAAACTCATGCAGGCTTGTGCATGTGATTGGGAGTCTAAGTCACTGAAAAAGAAGTATAACTCAAGGTTTGGTAACCGGGATTGGTTCTTTGGCCCTTGATTGTTTTGTAAGCCCTATAGGATGTTAGTTTCTGGTCAATAAGTCTTCAATTGTTGTTCCCGCTTTCATAACTAAAGCTTGGAGGTTGGGTCACGTCATAGTTACTGTTTGTCTCATGTTTACCTCGAAAGACCGATGAATATTAGGTAAATTTTGAAGGGTGTGTTATAGAAATATAGATTGCAAACCTTAAACTGAAGTAATTAAACATAAACACAAATAAAAAGGAATGAATAGAATTTGGAATATTTATTATGAGAAAAAGTCATAAATTAAGTAAAGCCTTTAGTCAGGCAAAGATTACACTATATTAATATATATAAAACCCTAAAATAAAATAACCTTTGAAATTAATTTAAAGTAAATGATCTACAAATTATTTGTAAATGTCAATATATATGTTAAAAATTTTACAACAAATAGTATAGAAACAATGAAATAAGATAAAATTAATAAACCATAATGAGAAAAATTAACCTATCTTTCTTCTAACATTCAACATGACCTTAACCTTACAATCTTGCAAACAATTAATTTATCTTTCCTCCATTATCCAATGAAATTTTCGCTTATAATCCTTTACCACTACTATACCGTGAACCACAAATCCCAATACCATCATAGAAAAAATAAATCCTCTACCAATATCATCCCACTACTATACCATGAACCACAAATCCCAATGGCATCATAAAAATGATTAGAACATGAAAATTCCAAAAAAATCCCATAAAAGTTAATCTCCCACAGTAAAACTTAAATTCGACTATAATGAAGAGTTTTATTTCTACCTTATAAAAACATAATAATAGACACAAATGATCATTATATATCCCACATATCCCATATAAATATAATAACCATAAATAAGTATATATGCATAAACAAGTATTTGTGTATATGTGAAACCATTGTACTATACTTGTTTTTATTTATCTTTAGATATTTAATAAGACTAAAAAAATTAAAGATTAAAATGAATGGTTATGGGATTCAATTGATATGTTTGGAGAATTTTAATTCATGTAATGGTATTTTAATTTAATTATTTGAAGTATTGTTTTTTTTCATAAAAATCAATAGTATAATTTTGAATAAGATTATAAGATTATGATTTTTATCATTTAAAATATATTTTTAAATAAATATTATTTCAATAGTGTTTAAGATTTTATATAAAAATATTAGAAAATAAACTTAAAAGAACTAAAAGTAAAAGAGATATACTATAGTTAATTTATATATGGTTGTAAGTGTTTATTTATTTTAATAAATCATGATATTTTTGTATAGAAGTGTTTTACAATTAATATTGTTCATAATGTTATTAAAAAAAAATAAAATAAGTTACATTAAAACTTTAAAGATATTAAGTAAAAAAAATATTTCAATATCAATCATAAATATTAATAACAAAAAAACAATCAATTGGGGTTATCTTGGCTGGTTGAGTAGAATGGTCGTTATCTCCACCCTCTAAGTTCAATTCACTGTGAGTGACATGATGATGAAAAATATTATTGTAAGAGCTTAAATTCAATATTGTCCATAAATAAAATACTTTGATATTCACATTAAATAATATAATTTTACATCAACTTTATATAAAGAGAGATAAAGTAATTGAAAATAGGAAGTTTCTAACTTCATTCATAATTATTTTTTACATTTTTATCTTCATCTTTATATATATAGATAAAGTTAAAAAACATATTTAATGTTTTTTTTTTTTTTTTTTTTAAGGCACTTAATATTATCACATCAAAAATTTACATAGTAAAAAAATGCCAGCTTTTGGTTTGTCGAGTGGGAAACCATATCAGAGGATTAGATTATAGAGACCTCTTCTAACTGTAGCATCTGATAAACAAAAATATTTATACATAGACAGATATGACAATGTTCTAGCATGCCAAGGTTTGACTAAATAAGAAACATTATAAAAGCTATAATAAAAGAATTGGAAATGCATGATGATTACTAAGCTAAGTTATCCAATTTGGGAGCTTGTTGATAATCATTTCCATTAAAGGGTAGAGAAATGTTGGTGGATTGCTTGATGAGAATATTAAGATTATGATTGATTCCATCTAGTTTCTCTGATCCATAAGCTTTCTATAGATATTCTATTGGACAGTTCATCACAATAGATATAATAAATATATATTTTTATATGTGAAATCTACACTCTTAGGGTTTTATTTCTCTTTATATTTCTAAATTTGCAGCTTGGTTTTATTTGTCTATACATGAAAATTAAAATTATGCAGAAAATATAGAACAATTAAATAAAAACTCATAAACCATGATTTGACATGAGATATTACCTAGCAAACCCTTTCGAGAGAAAACCCAACTAGAAGGTAAGGTTGCTCTCCTATCTATCACTTAATAGAAAATGGGTGTGTGTATAAAGAAGTATGTCTTGTGGCCCATGGAATACTACAATTAACAAATCCTCTTTATGTGCTCTATTTTCTTACCCTCTCGGTTGTTTTTTCTCATATATGGAACAAATGCACTCAAAAAAATGGAACCCCTTTTCCTATTATTGGCCTGGTTATAACATAGCTTGATAGCTGACTAGTGGTTAGGTTTGACTACTCACCTCCTAATCAAAATTACAATATGGAGACTTATAAATGTTTCTACATCATAATCATGTGCCTAGCCACTTTTCCATGAATAGTGGGGGTTGGTGTGGCATCCTCTCAAATTATGGTGGTGAAAACAAGAAGGTCAACTTCTGAGTGGCATAAGTTTTGCATACAGACTCTAATTCACACAAGTCTTGCATCATTGGAAATTTCACTGTGTGTAGAATATGATAAAAGTGTGTGCTCTAAAGAAATAATGTTTACACCAAAAAACATCTTTTGATGCCTCCAAATTCTCTCGAAAGGTTTCACAACCCAATTTTCCAAACTATTTCCCACTAGTAAAAATTGTCTTGTGAGTTGATTCCTCCACTTTTTTCACTCTAAAATTGTTAAGAAGGATGATAAACAATATAACGATCCAATCCAAATCATTCTCTTCCACTTATATTATTCTAATATTATTTTCTTGTTGGGAATTATTGTTTTAAGTGATAATGCAACCCATGAGAACCTTAGTGTGCTAATAGACATTGATAGTTTACATGTATCCTTATAAGCGTGAGTGGTTGGATTTGCCTATGTTTGGAATACAATCTTTGGTCTAATAATTGACATGATAGTATGGATTGTAGCACCTCTCATGATGAACTTCTGCTTCGATTCACTCAATTTTTTGTTGAACTAGTTTAGGTATAAGGCCTTCGTAGCAGACCATGGATTCCCCAACGTGTGCTTGAGCACGTAGTTAAGTGGTGGTAGCGATATTACGGGTACCCAACACAAAAGCATAGGAGTGACCCCTACCGCTCCCCCATTATTAATCAGTAATCCTTCTACGCAACATGATTTTCCAAGGTAAAGGGGTGGAAAGGAAGTGATTGAGAGGTGGTACGAGTGAGGGGGAGGGGAAAATGACCCTGAACCTAATAGAAGTGAGAAGGTGGAGCCTAGAATTGATAGTGATAGTGAGATCTAAAGGAAGTGAGATAAAACATGGGATGAAAAACATAATCAAGAAGGGAGGGAGAACAAAATTAAACAGGAAAGATGAAGGTGTCGAAGGGATAGCCACAAAGGGTAAATGGGGCCAAGGAGGCTAACACAGACTAGTGAATTGATGAAAGAGAATAAAATCCAAAACCCAGAGAATCCATAGCTTAACCAAATTATGCACAAAGAGACATGAAAGTAATAAGTTTTGATTGTCACAATGCTTCCCGTGAGCACTGAGATAACCACAATCATGGAAACACTGTAGACACTTAGGTAAGCCAAAGGGAAACTACAAGTAAAGAGAGAGATAATTCCTAAAAAGCTCAACATAATCCTACCATAGCCCTATGCATGCCTTGGTATGCTCAATATTTCCAAATAGTAGGTGCTAACCAATATATGGAAGATGGGAGCGTTGCCTCGAGTTGCAATGATAATGACACTGAGTAGCATCGAACTTGAGTTAATGAATTCCCTGTAGCACCCTCCTCCCATATTTACCCAAGTAAACCTATCCATTGGAGTAACCATCTGAAAAGAGGCTACTATGATATGATTCAACTCCCCATGTATAGTTAAGAAAGTGGAAACGACAGAACACAACCAATCTGACCTTCTACACAGGCTAGAGAACCTCCAGGAGCCAACCAACCTTTCTAGGTGACCAACCCCTGAGGAAACTTAACATTTTACTGACCTAGAGCCTCTATCCCTCCCATGACATGGGCATGCATGCAAATGGGACCCTCCAGTCACTCTCACAACAAGGGCATGTAAGTGACTCAGGTCTTTTTCAGCTAGTTCAGAGCCAACGACCTCGGATTCTATGCCAAATTTTCAAGCCCAGGACTCAAGCCACTACCCATAACTCCATGAAACCTTTAGGAATGAAAAGTGACAAGGAAACAATGATAATAATGCAAATACTTGAAAAAATACTTGACTGGACCCCTATTAGCCATGATAGGAATTTCATCAAACATGTCACAAATATGCATTCTACATATCATAACAACATATCTAAGCATAGAGGTCTCATAGTTATCTAAGAATTGCTAAGAAGCATTGATGCCTCATCAAATTAGCTACATTGTCATATATTAGGTCACATATTCCTTGTTCATTCAGTTACAAATCAAAACGTGATGATATCCATACATCATCATTGTCATAAAACATGCTCATAACTAGCATATAACCAACAAAAATAACAAGGATATAAAAACCACATATAAACAAGTATATTTACCCATCAAATACAAGAGGAAAGAAGATCTTATTAACATATGCAAAATTCAACTAGGTCTGGGATATCCATGAACCACCCGACCATAGATTGGGCTGAACCAAATCTCTCTTTCAACCAGTCACCCCCATGCCATATTCTAAGCATGAATGTGGGATCTCATGGAAGACATTCAAAAAAACTGAACCAGGGTTTCCAGAGGCCAAACCACCTCAACCCTCAACAATTGATTCCACCTTATGGTCGAACATCACTAACCATCACCAAATTGGTCTCCAGCTAAGTTGTCCAGGGCTCCAGAGCATTTGTTCCAACCAAGGCTCCGGGGCTAGTAACTCAACCCACAGTTGTTGTCAGGCTTCAGAGCATTTGTCCAACCAAGTCTCCAGGACTAGTAAATCAACCCAACAAGGGCTCCAAATAATTTTTCCAACCAAGGCTCCAAGAACTAATAACCCAGCCCACAACCAAAGGAATATGAGAACCAACTAGAAAGAAAAAGGAAATAATACATGAAACTCCATACCTGTAAGAAAAACCCATTGTAGTTGTTAATCTTGATGTCCTCTTATGCTTTCTTGCTCTTCCTTTGCCTTCTTTCTCCACAACTCCAAGTATCCAAAACTCCTCCAAGAGTGCTCCAAGAAAGCTCTAAGTGTCCAAGAGTATGAGAGAGAGAGAATAGAGAGAGAGCTTCAACACTAAACTAACACTGAGGTTACAAACTTATCCTCAGAAACCTTTTTATTAACAAGGCCTCTATTTTCTTCAATTTTCCATTATTTTCCTTCATTTTTCTCCTCACATGAAACCTGTGACCTTTCACCTTCCTTTTCTCCTAATTTCAATTATTTTCATAAATAAAATGCCAATTAATGCCTCGTGCCTTTCTAAATCCTTTGCAAGTTTAATTAGTTGTTAATTAGTCATAAGTGATCCACATCACAATGTTTTTTCCCAACATTCAAGTTGGAATACCTATCCCATGACCAAGGTATTATTTTGCATTTATTAACTTTTACATGGATTTTTTACCAGGGTTGTTATAGAACCCTCCCCCTTAGTGGAACACCATCCTCTATGTCGAACGAAACCTACAACCAAAAAAATTATTGTAAGCAAACCATACTTCTCGTGGAGCTTTATAACTTAACTCATTGCAATATTTAAAATAATCAACCTACTGAAAGCAAACCAACATAACCAACATGATAATATAACAACATTCAAACCATAACAACATGACACCCATACCGCTTATTCGAGCTTTATAACACAACTCATGTCAGTATTTACATCTATATATATATGTACACACGTACCAAAACATCACACTAAAACATATGCCAAAACATTCACTCAACTAGAAAATAGAGAAGGATACATAGCCTGCATTTGATAATCCATCTGCCATGTAGCTTCATCGGGCCCAAATTTCTTCCATTTCACTTTAACATTCTTGATTAGTCGGTTATGGAGCATGAGAATATTTCTCTGCAAAATTCACAGAGGTTCTGGCTAGAATTCTCCTTCTAGCTCCACCTACAATATAGACCAATCAATCACATGATCAACATCTTTAACATACTTCTTAAGTAATGACACATGGAAACCATCATAGAATTTCACTGTCATAGGCAGTGCAATTCAATAGGCTACTAGTCCAATCTTGAAAGGTCCACAAAACTAAGGTGCCATCTTGGCACATGATCCAACCCTCAAGGATCTCTTCTTGGGCTTGATACGCAAGTACACCTGTTCCCAAACCTGAAACTCCTTAAACAACTTATTCTGATCTGCATAACTCTTCGATCTATCTTGTGCTTCCTTCAGATTCTTATTAATTACCTACATTTCCTGTTCCATCTCTGCCAACATGTTTGGTCCAATCAACACCATGTTCAGTGGATCACCCTAACTAATGGAAGAATTACAACTTCACACATACAATGCCTCATAAAGAAAGACTCATCCTACAAAATTCTTGGTACCCATTATTTTAAGCGAACTCAACAAGTGGAAGATACTCTTCCCACTTCTGCCACTGATGCATCACATACATCCTCAACATGTCCTCCAATATCCATTGACCCTCTTTGTCTTCCCCCTTGTTTGCAGATGATAAGCTGTGTTGAAGTCCAACTTTGTACCCAAACATGCAAATAACTCTTTCCAAAACCTAGAAGTGAACTTATCATCCTTGTTTGATACGATATCCTTCAGTACACCATGCAACCTCACTACATATTTGATGAATACCTGTGCCACATCATTAGTTGAATATGTAGACTTCACTGGAATGATGTGTGTTACTTTTGTCAACTTGTCAACCACAACCATGATGGAATCACGTTGTATAGATGTCCTCAACAAACCTATAATGAATTCCATGGAAATGACCTCCCACTTCAAATCTAGAATCAAAATCGGCTGTAGTAGACCACATGGATGCTTACACTCTTCCTTTTCTTATTGACCATCTGAGCATGTAGCCACAAATATTGCCACTTATCTCTTTAAATTTGGCTAGTAGTAAAACTTATTCATTGTTGTCAACGTCTTCTGATATTCCATGTGACTTGAATATGACTTATAATTAAATTCCCTCAAGATAAGTTTCTTGATTTCACTATTGTCTGGCACATATATCCTGTCTCGAAATCTGACTAAACCATCCGCTATGAGATGATAGTTCACATCCTGATCACCTATATCCTGCTTTAACCTATGCATAAGCTCCCTCTAACTATCATCTGGTTTCCCTACCTACAAGATCTAATCCTGTAAATCTGTCCCATAGGAACTCATAACTACTATGTGATTTACCTGTTTGTGTCTACTAAGAGCATCTAAAACCCTATTCTCTTTACGTTTAATATACCTGATCTCAAAGTCAAATTCACCGATCATGGGCAACCATCCAGCTTGCTTGGAAGTCAAATTCGATTGATCAAATAGATACCTTAATCCACTATGATCACTCATCAATATGAATCACTTGACAAGAAGATAATTCCTCCACATCTTCAAAGCATGGATGATTGTTTCCAACTCAATATCATGTGTCGAATAATTCTTCTCGTGCTCATTTAGTTTCCTTGATTCATAGCATACCACTTGTCCTTCCTGCATAAGGACCCCATCAAGTCCTCTCTTGCAAGTGTCTGTGCACACCACAAATTCTTTGTATGTATCTGCAATCTTTAACATTGGAGCATTTGTCAACAACTGCTTCAATTGTTCAAAACTTGTTGCACATTCCTTTGTCCATTCAAATTTCTTATCTTTCCTTTGCAACAATGTAATAGGATAATCAATGTGAGAACATTTCTTTATGAACCTCCTATAATAACCTGCTAACCCATCAACTATCTTATCTCATCCACATTTCTAGGAGCTTCCCGTTCCATGATAGCCCTAATTTTCTCTAGATCCATTGTCATGCCTTCCTTGGAAACTACATGCCCCAAGTAGTGTACCTATTGATGAAAGAAACTACATTTACTGAGCTTAGCATACAACTGATGCTCTCTCACCAATATCAATATTATTGTTAAATGTTCTGAATGTTATTCCTCATTCACAGAATATACCAATATATCATCAATGAATACAATAACAAACTTGTCCAGATAAGGACGCAATACACTATTCATCAAGAACATAAAAGTAGTTGGAGAATTAGTAAAACCAAATGGAACTACAATGAACTCATAATTCCCATACTTAGTTCGAAAAGCAGTCTTGTAAATATCCTCTTATTTGATGCATACCTGATGGTATCTTGATCTCAGATCAAACTTTGAGAACATTGTTGCTCCCTTCAACTGATTGAACAAGTCATTAATCCTTGGCAACAGATATCTGTTCTTGATAGTTACCTTATTCAACTACCTATAATCAATGCATAACTTGAGAGTACCATCCTTCTTCTTCACAAACATCACTGGTGCACCCCAAGGTGATACACTTGGCCTAATGTATCCCTTGTCAAGCATTTAATTTAACTACAACTTCAACTCCACCAAATCTGGTGCGCTTATCTTGTAAGGTTACTTTGATCTTGGTGTTGCCCTCAGTACCAAATCAATAGAAAAATCTACTTCCCTGTGAGGCGAAAACTATGAAATATATGTCGGAAACACATCTTGAAACTATTGTAGAACTAGGTACCTGCTTAAGACATATGCATACTCAACTTCCTTACCTTTGTCACTGGAAATATGCACTGCAAATAACACAAACCCTTTCCTGCGACTTCACTTTTCCTGCATATCTATAACCATTCTCATTGATGTTACCTTCTTCGTACCCTTTAAGACTCTCTGTTCTCCATTGCCATCCAAGCACTCAATGGTTTTTTCATAAAAATCCATTGTAGTCCTATGAAGATACAACTAGATCATACCCAACACCATACTATATGATCTCAATGACAATACATTCAAATGTGTTGTTGTAGGGATACCGTTCAACTCAAATGCACAAGCTCTTACCCAATGATGAACTCACTTCTTTGCACCTATAGCCAACTGCACTAACCAAGATTTTTCATGCAATTCTTTATTCAAACCACACTTATCCACCTGGTTAGGACTAACATAACTATAATTAGATCCAAGGTCAATCAAATTAGAAACAACTTGATCACAGAGCTTACCGTCCATCTCAATAATAGACACCTAGTGATATGTATTCTTGTTCTCCAATGCTACATAAATTCGTGGAATACTCTGTCCAACATCTCCCACTGTCTGTGCCTCTTGCACACTGTATATTTTTTGTCTACCACCCTGATGTTGTGGAAAATCTCTCCTACGATTCTCTCCTCCATAAATCCAACACCGTACGAGATTCCTAACATCACCCTTATTCTGCTCACACCGAAATATTTGTCCTCTATCAGATGCATTAAACTTCTTAGGCGGCATTGCATTCTCTTTGTTACCTATGTCCTAATATCTTGTTAGATTCTTGTCCCATTTTCCTTTATTCTTATCATTACCCTTCTAGTCCCGCTTAGTCTCATATCTACGTTTTGATTGCTAAAAAAAATGCTTTAGCTTCCGGATGGCCTCCTCCCATGATCTAAGCTCATCAAAATCAATAATTTCCTTGAATGCTACCAAAAACCCACTAATAAATCATTGAATATTGGCCTTCTCCTATTTGACGTAAGGCATATATCTCAATAACTCCAAAAATCTGCTAGTGTACTCCTCATCAGTCATAGATCCCATCTTCGGCTCATAGAATTATTTTTCCCTGTCATCATAGTATATCTCTAATAGATACTTCTTCCTGAATAGCCTCTCGAACTCACTCTAAGTCAAATCCTCTTCATAAATTCGTCTGACATTCTTTACATCTTCCCACTAGATATTTACTTTATCTTTAGCACTAAATGTCGCTATTCCGGCCTTCATGTTTTCTCACTAGTCATCCAACCTGAAGAACTTATTAATACCAAGCAACCATGCTTCTAAATCCTATGACTTCTTCATTTCCCCATCAAATGTAGGTGGCTTTGCATTCTTGAACTCATTCGAAAAATATCCCCTATCACTCCTCCTTTAAGGATGGTAACAATGATGATCATGATATCTGTCAGAACCAAAACTAGAATAGTAATTGTATCCATCAACTCTCTTATTCGTAGTATCCAAGAACCTACCATCTCTTATCGTGTCATATCCATCTAACCTATTCCCACCATAAGACTTACTACCTTATGCCCATAGGTGGTCCGTGTCTATGAAACTCTAACAAAATCTGAGGAATTACTACCTAAACTTTTGTTTGTTTCTCATGTGCCTGAACGATTTTGTCATTATCTTCTTTACAAATTCTTATTTTTCCTTCAAACTTCTCAATGTGTCTGCTAAGTCAGAAGAATTACCAACACCACACTACTCAGTTGATCCATAGGGAGAGTCTCAAGAATTGTAGTCTACCATCTTGATAGTCATCTTTGATGTTTTCTTCCTGCAAGGTATATAATGTCAACTAAACCAAATCATAACAAACCAACGTACCTCAGTTTATTTCAGGGGAGGATATCTCATCTGCAAGATCAACTAGATTAGCACAATACATATATATAAACATAATCATATCAAAATTTAATCATTATTTCAATCATTATCTAGTCATCAATGCATGACCATGCCAACTACATACCATGACCTCATACATGACAACTACAACCATATCCATGTATGCATAACAATATATAAGCACTGACATGCATAACCAATGCATAACCGACATACACTCATGACGACGACATACAACAACACCATCAACTTTTCACACAATGACACCACTGCAACTATAACCAACACCATGCATATGCAACAATCGCATAGACCACAAGCATAAGGAACACATATATGCAACCAACATGAATGCATGACCAAAACACCGCGCATCCAGTCCAAGGGGTGAACATGCTCTAATACCACTCTGTAACACCCTCCTCCCAAATTTACCCAAGTTAACCGATCTGTTGGGGTAAACATGTGACGATAGGCTACTAGGATCTGATTCAACTCCCCATGTACAGTTAAGGAAGTGGAATCAACACAACACAACCAATCTGACCTTCTACACAGGGTACAAAACCTATAGGAGCCAACCAACCTTTCTAGGTGACCAACCCGTGAGGCAAATTAGCATTTTAATGACCTAAAGCCTTAGTCGCTCTCATGACATGGGCATGCATGTGACTGGGACCTTCCAGTCGTTCTCCCAACAAGGGCATGCAAGCGAATGGGATCTTTTTCAGCTAGTTCAGAGCTAGTGACCCAAGATTCTGTGCCAGTTTTTTAGGGCCAGGACTTAGGCCATTGTCGAGAACTCCATGAAGCCTTCAGGAATGAAAAATAACAGCAAAACAATGATAATAATGAAAATACTTGAACAAATACCTGACCTGACCCCTACTAGCCATGACAAGCATTTCATCAAACATGTCACAAATATGCATTCTATAGGTCATAACAACAGATTTGAGCATAGGGGTCTCATAGTTATCTGAGAATCACTAAGAAGCATTGATGCCTTATCACATTAGCTGCATTATCATCTATTAGGTCATATATTCATTGTTCATTCATTTTGAAATCAAAACATGATGAGAGACATACAACGTCATTGTCATAAAACATGCTCATAACCAACATATAACCAAAAGAAATAATAAGGATATAAAATCCATAAAAACCACATATAGACAAGTCTATTTACCCATCAAATACAAGAGGAAGAAGCTCTTATTAACATATGAAAAATGCAGCCAGGTCTTACATTTCCATGAACCACCCAACCATAGTCTAGGTTAAACAAAATCTCTCTTTCAGCCAATCACTCCTGTGTCATATTCCAAGCATGAATGTGGGATCTCATGGAACACATCCAACAAAACTGAACCAGGGCTTTATGAGGCCAAACCACCTCAACCCTCAACTAGTGATTCCACTTCACGGTTGGACATCATTAACCATCACCAAACTGATCTCCACCCAAGTTGTCTTGGGATCCAGAGCATTTGTTCCAACCAAGGCTCCAAGACATGTAACTCAACCCACATCTACTTCCAGGCTCCAGAGTGTTTATCCAACCAAGACTCTAGGACTAGTAACTCAACCCACCAAAGGCTCTAGATCGTTTGTCCAACTAAGGCACCAGGACTAGTAACTCAACCCACCAAAGGTTGTAGAGTGTTTTTCCAACTAAGGCTCCAGGACTAGTGTTGGGTAGCAGATCCCCCCATAGAATGTTTTTGGGGCTTGAACCCCGAATTTTGGTCAAGTGTAATGTAAAGACCTTGTGAAATGTGGGCGTGGAGTGTGAAGAGTCTAGGGTTGTCTGCCCTAAGATAATGTAATTTAATGTAAAGTGTGTCTGCCTACCCATGGTCTGTGTACCATGGGATTGTATAAATATAGTGAGGCTCTAAGTGTAAAGTTAGTCTTAGTTTTGTGAAGTAACAGATAGGTGTAAAGGCATGGTGAGAAGATAGAAGTGAATCTGAAGTGTATTGAATCATAGTAGTAGGTAGAGGCTCTACAGCTAAGAGTGTAGAGGCCTAGTAGAGTCCGCAGCTAAGTGGGCATACCCCTACAGCTGAGTGTGCAAAGTAAAGTCAAGTCTGCAAGTGGGATTGTACTTGGATTTGAAAGCTAATAAAAAGAAGTTCATTCTGGGCATCTATTCTTGAATCTGTATGTTGATGTTATGCATCCTTTACTCTGTTATTTACTACACACAACTAATGATTACATGTATGCTTGCTTATAAGTGAATTTAATCTAAGTAATCAGCTAATAGAGACTAAATAAGGAATACTTGAGTAAATAACACGAGTCACGCTGCGACTAGAACTATGCGAAGACAGGATCACAAGGCACGGAGTGCCTGCAGATGTGCGTAGTGCAGTAAGTATGAAGAGTGGACTGCGTACCAATCACCACATATCAGACATCCCTGGGGTGTGGAAACCTAGTTCTAGCACCCTCCCATACTACTTCGGGTGAGACCTCAGTCCGCGCTCCACGAACTGTTGCCAAAAGAGCCAGTAGTACCGGGATTTGCTTGGCTAAATTCACTGCTGAACTTGGGTCAGGCCCCACGTAGCCAACAAATTGTTCCGTTGTTGGGACACGAAATTTTCCTAAGGGATGTCTGATGTCATGCCATTGGAACCCAAAAAAGAAGGAAATTGAAGAATGGTTAGACAAGAAAATTCACGAATTCGTGACGCAGGAAAACAGAACTCCACAGGTATCTGAGAAGAGGTGGTTGGATCGCTATGTGTATATGGAAATCCACGAGATCTTCTTCACATCCTTTCCTTCTGAACTGTATGAGTGGATTGCGAGGTTAGCTGATAGCCAGGGAAGGTGTAAGCTCGACCAACCGATAGTGTGGACTCCGGAATTAGTGCACAGACTAGAGGCATCAGAGGATAAGATCGTGCAAGCTATGGACCATTGGTTCAACTGGATAATAGGGGGATTTATCATTGAGTTTTCGATAGAAATGATCGTGAGCTACAACAAAGAAAAACGATGTTTTCTCAAGGGACCGCGAGGTAAGTACATTAAATCTTTGAATACCTAGATTAAGATGTTGTTATGTGAAAAGTGGGTTATGTGAATACATAAATGTTTGGAACGACATGGAACCAAAAGATCTACAAAGGTAGCGAGGAATTAAGAAACAATCCCTTAATTTCACCTTCGCGAGAGAGCAAGGAAGATCTCGCTCGGGTCTCTCTGAGAAGTGCGATTAGTTTGATAAGGCAACGCATTCAACAGTTACCACCTCCACCCATGCCACCACTCGCTTCACCTCCTTCGCATCCATCTCCACCCACTCCACCTCCACCAAACCTGTAGTTCAGCATGGCAAGTGTGATCAAGCTACCCATATTCAGAGGAGTAGGGAATGAGGATCCGAACCAGTTCTAGTTCGTGGTAAGATTAGTGTGGGAAGCGCAAGGAATCATAGATGACAACATTAAGAAGGCTACATTGGTGAGCGCACTACAGGATCACGCGTTGACATGGTATATCAAGCACTCTAATGATCACCCAAATGCAGGAATAGTAGAGATCCAGAATGCGTTGAACAGAGAATTTAGCTAGCCAAAATCAGAGACACAGTCAATCATCGGGTTTAAAGAAATCGCTATGCTTCCAAGTGAGATCCGTTGGGATCTAGATCAGTGACTGAAGAGAATGATCTGCGAGGCTAATATGATGCTCATGGATGCATAGCATCGTGCATGGTTTGTGGCATCTCTAACACCACACCTGAGGACGCTGTTGTCACAACAGAAACTGTCTACCCAGGCCAAAGCGTTGGAAATGGTGATGAGGTTGCATGAGACACTGATACAGGATCTGGGTCTAGAAGTTCAACAAATCCACATGCAACTATAGAATCTCTACCTAGAAATACAGAGATTGAAGCAAGATGGGGCACCGTGGCTGGAGGCACGCGAGGAAGTGTGGTGCATAAAATGCAAAGGCCAGGGCCATGACAAGGACCATTGTTCGGTATTCGTGAACTACTTGGTAAGAGGGGGGCCAATGCCATTGAGACTAGAGGCACAGGCAGGGCCAATTGTGACACCCGCACTATGGTGCGTGATCTATCAAATAGGAGGAAAACACACAATGGATAATT
Organism: Pinus taeda; assembly: GCA_000404065.3. Taxonomy (NCBI): domain Eukaryota; kingdom Viridiplantae; phylum Streptophyta; class Pinopsida; order Pinales; family Pinaceae; genus Pinus; species Pinus taeda. The sequence goes on from APFE031187178.1 coordinate 185,230, forward strand.
GTCATTGTTGTAGAAGTATACACAGACTCCACAACAATTGTTTTGTAATTTTTGCAGGTTAGTAGGCCACAATGAGATCACTTGTCGCAGTTACAAGTTAATGATGGACCGGACACCAGCGTATAGGATGAAGAAAAAAACAAAAGCCCTCGACCCAGTTGCGGGGATGTCGTGTGTTGGATTTCAGGGGCGAGGTCAAGGATGAGGAGAAATGGAGCCAAGAAGGGGCCACAGACAGTTAATTTGTTACAAGTGCGGAGGACCAGGGCACTACGCCTGCGATTGTACCAACCCAACGAGAATATCCTGTTCATATTGTGCTCAATTCGATCATGAAGCAGTAGATTGTCCTACATTGATCGCACAGATGCGTGAGAAAGGGGTACTCTAGCCTCCTCCGACTCAAAATATCCAAATGATGGGATTCGAACTGCGTGAAGAAGACCCAAATGTAAATATGGTGCTCAGAAGCGATGTGACCATAGGGGAGGATAAGGGAAAGTACTCCGAGGAAGATACATGGGTTCACAAGGCTCCTACAAAGAAACCTGAGTTTGACCTAGAATGCACAAAGGAGGCATCCATGGAAGCTAAGAAGAGCTTTGCGGAAGCCTCCTGTAGTAAGGATCAACCAGAGCCAAGTATGGAACCTTCTATGCTCACTACCTTTTTGGAGACATGGATGAAATTGCTGCATGAAAATAAGGTAGTTAAGGGATTACATGAGTTGATCACGAGGTGCACAGGGTTAGGGTAACCGCGCGTAGTCTAGAAATTGGGAAAGCATGCATTGCGCACTGGGAGGGAAATGATATTGACGGTGCATATTGGTGAGTATGAAATGGATCAAGTAATCTTAGACCTGGGTTCGGACAGGAATGTATTACCAAAGCAAACATGGGAACGTATGGGCATGCCCACATTACAGTGGTCCCCTATTCAATTACGAATGGCGAACCAACAGAAAATTTTGCCCATGGGAAGGTTGCAAGGGGTAACAGTTGATATCGAAGGCGTGAGCACATAGACGAACTTTGAAGCAATAGAGATTGTCGATGATAGCAATCCTTATCCCGCGTTGCTACGAATAGACTGGGCCACTGATATGAATGGATTCATTCACCTAAAAAAGCAGAAGATGGTATTCGAGAAAAAGTCCCAATGTGTAGTAGTTCCACTAGACCCAGCCGAAGGAGCATGCTACACTGAACCAGTGCACGACGATGAAAGCGACGATGAGATGGATTTTATTTACCAGATAACCATGTGAGGCCAGGATTGAGTGAGCCCGATTGCAGATGGGAGAATCTCGTGGGAATGCAACAGCTCCTGTACTTCGGATTCAGACGAAGAAGCAGAACGTTGGCAGAACCAGTTGCACGAAGTGAGAACACTGAATTGCAAAATGATGATTAGATCATTGTGTTGCATGACAACAGAGGCAAGGGAACTACCAACATATGATGGAGTAACAGCGGTGGTTGAATTCTTGGACAAATTTGAAAGTACAGTACCAAAACAGTAGTGGTACGGTGCGCTAGAATGGGCGCTGTGAGAAACACCTGCACGATGGTGGAGTACACATCAGAAGACCATTGGAAACTAGCACGAATGTAGAAAATGGATGCGCTTACGATTTGGAATTCCCCAGTGTCAAACGAGAGTCGGGCAGCTAGGACGAAGAAGCTTTCGCGCCCACCTGTGTCGATGGGTACAAACATGTGTTGAGCAAGCACATCCTAGACTAAGGATCAAAAATCAGAACCAGACACAACAGTAGGAAAAGTGACACACACCACAAATATTCCACATAGGAGCAGTCAAAAAGCTATGCGAAAGCATGAATAGAGTTCACCACGTGGGATGAACTGACTGGGACTTGTGCGTACCAACGTTTCGATGGGCCTATAGGGCCATAAGCAAAAACTGGAACGTGGAAATGACCCCAACACTGATGAAAAGAGACGAAACCATAAGAGTAGATAAGAATTCCCACACAACAACTCCCATAGTTGGGACAATACACGAGAACCTAGGGAAAGGAATTATGCAGTTGCAGGAAGCCATTTGGCGAGGGAATTTGAAACTTTGCGAACTCAAAGAAGATTGGGTACAGCTGAGAAGGAAAAGAATGATGTTGGACGAAGAAATCAACAAACTAGAAACCGCAGTCACGTAAGCATGCTGCACCAAGAAACTAAGCACGATGAGGCAAGGTATAGCCAGCCATACTACTGCATTAGAAGAATTTGTGACCCTGTTACCATGGTTGCCACAACACCTTACTAGACAAATTAAACAAGGGATCGCACCATACAAAGAAGAATTTGATGCACTAATAGAGGTAAGGGTGACTGAGGGGTGCTAGCAGACTGGGCTGACAAGTAAGTTGAAGCCTCACACTAATGGTGTGACCACCTGATTATTCGTAAGAAGCACAATCTCAGTGCTCCAAGCAGTTGAAAGAGAGCGCGAGACTATAAAAGAGTTTGTATGGGAGATGCATGAGACGGAGGTTGTGCGTAGGATCGGGACATCACAAGGGTTGTGGTCGCACATAAGGGGTTGTGCTACTGCCAAGTAGGCTGGGAGATGACCATTGGTGTTGTTGCTCATGATAAGAGGCCCAATTTAAGGAAAAGAGGAGTGGGCGGCGGACAACTAACACATGAATTAAGAACGAGATTTGGGACGACCTGCCGCCAAGAAGGCATTAATGATGCAGAAGTGGGGGGAAGGGTCGAATTCAAATTCAAAGGATGCTATAAAACCCCCAGGGCTAGCTCCAAGGAAACACTTGGTTGCTTAATAATTAAGCAAGTACAAAGCATTGAGCACCACGTACTCTTACCATCCTCAAGTGTAGACACAATGACAACTGCTAGAACAAGAGTACGATTCACTGAAGTTACTACGGAGCCCCATATGGCCCATGAGGAGCCTGGAGAGGCGGCAGTTGCGCTAGAAGTTCCAAAATCACCATGCACATTGTGGCCACAAAACTACAAGCAAATGATGGGACCAATTCCGATATCCCCACGAAACCCACGGTTTGGCAAATTTTCAATGGCAAAGAAGCGAAAAGTCGTCACCATTGAAACAGAGGAGAAGGAGGAAGACTCACAGGCCCTGATCGCCCAAATTGAGGCACAAGACGATGAAGCAAAGGAATTATCCCAAAAGTATTCCACGATGAAGTTACCTCCCTACATTCCCCGTGGAAGGGGAAAGCCAAGGTACCGAAGGACCTTGAGGCCATAAAGAGTGTGCTCCACACTCCGCTCCTCCCCGAGTTCGATGGTCTGCCATTGAGACGAGTACCGACTATGAAGTTTGAATATTGGGACCTCACGAATAGTGAGAAGTTCCCATAGTTGGCCATAGAGAAGTTAATAAAGAAAAAATGGTTGCACGGTGTGGAGAAGGCTAGGTTACTCCACCTGCAATGGATACCTCACTACCACCGCGCAACCATCACCATTTTTGTCATCAGGAAGCTACTGTGCCTAGTGCATGATGGGTATCTCTGGCTGGAGGAGCCGATTCCCATCACGGCCAATCTAATTCACCGAATTTCTCGACTGCAAGTTAAAGGAAACGACCCCACAACCATAACTAGAAAAAGCAATGACTTGGCCCTCGCAGAAGCTATGAAGTCCAAGTATAAACTAGAAAAGAGGAAGTGGGGGTATGCAATAGCAAGTATAAAAGACCAAGGGGTGTGCGCAGCCACCCAGCTACTGGCCAGCAAGCTAATGAAGAAATGTTGCACCGATGAAGTACTAGCTTTTGTGATTGTGTTGGCAGAGCAATGCGCAGAGGGGGTCCAGTTCAACTTGGTGCAGTTCCTATGTGACGAATTCTTAATGAACTATAGGGAGGCCGAGGAGTAGGTAAGAGTTTACACTATGCATGGTTGCTCTTATCCATCCTATTGGTTGCAGGGGGGGTACTGACAGACAGTCCATTTTCCACTACTGTGGGTGACCTGCCGGAAGCCGCGAGGTACACCTCGATCTGGGCTATAAAAGATGTGAATAGGATTCACAAAATAAAGGTTTTTTGGGTGTTCGTGGAGGTGAGTATCCGAACCTGGATCAACCGCAGACCGCGCTTGTCCCCTATATTTCATAACAGCCTGCAAAGTGCGGCAGAATTCAAGGTGGATATGCATAACCTGTATATCTAGGCATACAAGGATCTAGCCCGAACATGGGTGAAGCTTCTATTCATTGCAATGGATGATGCGATCTTCATAGTGATGGAGTCATGGCCCTCGAAGTGACGTGCCCTGAACTTGGTGGAAATGGAAAATCTTGTAGCGTCACAACGAAAGAAGGACACTAGGCTGCACCTTATGCAATTGGCTGAGAGGAAGCGCCAGGAACAAGAAGCAACCACACAGCAGAAGGCGGCCGATGTAGCAGTAGCAGCACAAATGGCAGAGACTACAACTATGCCAACCAGAGAGGCCGAGGAAGGCTAGGAGAGGTCCTCAGGGCAGCAGACTAGGGAAGTGGACAGGGAGGAGTACCGCGCGGACCCCAGTACGACATCAACACAACTCAAGCGGCCGCGCGACCCAAAGAAAACAACCTCCAGGAAGAAAGTGAAAGCCACAAAGATGTCCGTCGACCTGATCACGCTCACAGAAGGTGATCTAATGGATTTCAGCAAAATGATTCAGGAATTCGTGCTCTAGGGATTGCAGATGGGGCAGAGCACTGTATTGGGGGCACTCAGCATGTAGCTACAAGGTTTATAGGTACAACACCCCCAAATAGGCACATTGGCCCAACTTGTCGCAACAGGAACTGATGAGGCCAAACAATCGCGCCACTATGGGTAACACCTTCATCTTGCCCAAAGGTGCATTAGCAGAAATAAGCGAGGATGACCAGGCTGCGATGAGCAGCATGACAAGTGTCGGTCTGAACTTGGCTGCCCTACTGCACGAAATACTATACCAGCTATAGGATGGGGTCATCGCAGAACTCCGCGTTCGAGAAGGCTAATCGATCTAGGTCTTGCATGAGCAGAAAATCAACATGGACCAGCTCAGCATCCAAAGGGATGAGTTGGTGGTGCAGGCTATCGGATTGGAGCAGGCAGTAGAGGATGCATGCAAGAGTGGTCTAGAGTTGGTCGTGCCAATAGATCTACCAGCAGCAGAGTGAGTCCATAGATTGGCAGCCGGAGTCCACGAGGCCCAGGAGGAAATGACAAAGTTTCAGTTGGGGCTGATCCTACAAATCGCCAAGCTATGATTGAAGGCATAGCCCTCCACACCCCCAGAAGTCAGAGATCAGTGCGCCCATGCTATCCAGATGGGGTTGGAACAAATTGGCTAGGTGACGCATGGGTGCACCAGGATGTTGGAGCAAGCACTCACCATACTTATGCACCTCCAGGAAGACCTGAACCTACAACGCCTAGGGATAGAGGCGCGCGAGTTCAAGCAGGAGTACAATAGTGTCCAAGGCACCATGTAGATAGTTTCCCTTACTCAATGACTCGCCAAACTACAGTAGGCAAGGGCACTGAAGGACCGATTAGATGCTGCGCACTAAAAGGAATCCCTGCTTAAAGAACGCATCTAGCCATGGATTGATGAAGCATTCACAATCACAGTTACCATTAAAAGGAAGCTGGCACAGATGCAGGAACTATATACGGTTGGACAGGAATGTGACCCGGCTCACGAAAGTTCAGAGACACAAATGCAACAAGTACAACAGACGATGGAACAGTGTGTTGTAGACACCCAAGCTGCGCGAGACCTGGTGCATGGACTTCATGCAAAGATTGTCGTACCAGCAGAGTGACTCTGCACAAGTCACGATGATTGTGTTGGGGGCCTGTTGGGTAGCGAATCCCCCCATAGCATGTTTTTGGGGCTTGAAGCCCGAATTTTGGTCAAGTGTAATGTAAAGAGACTGTGAAATGCGGGCACGAAGCACGAAGAGTCTAGGGTTGTCCGCCCTAAGATAATGTAATTTAATGTAAAGTGTGTTGGCCTACCCATGGTTCGCGGACCATGGGATTGTATAAATAGAGCGAGGCTCTAAGTGTAAAGTCAGTCTTAGTTTTGTGAAGTAATAGATAGGTGAAAAGGCATGGTGAGAAGATAGAAGTGCATCTGAAGTGTATTGAATCGTAGTAGTAGGTAGAGGCTTTGCAGCTGAGTGCGCAAAGGCCTAGCAGAGTCCACAGCTGAGTGCGCATGGCAGAGTCGGGTCTGTAAGTGGGATTGTACTTGGATTTGAAAGCTAATAAAAACAAGTTCATTCTGGGCATCTATTCTTGAATCTGTATGTTGATGTTATGCATCCTTTACTTTGTTATTTATTGCACGCAATTGATTATTACATGTATGCTTGCTTATAAGTAAATTTAATATAAGTAATCGGCTAAAGGGGACTAAATAAAGAAGACTTGAGTAAATAACACAGGTCGCATTGCGATTAGTGTTAGAAAATTATATATTCCAGAGCAATGGAACACATAGAATATTGCATAAATATAAACATAGAAAACACATAAAACTAGAGAGGCACAGATATACGTGGTTCACCCAGTTTGGGCCACGTCCTCCCAAACAACCAATCCTTCCTTTCTATTATCCAGTAAAATGAAGAGACACAACCTACAGTAGATCAATTATGATATCCTCTGTTTTCTCTCGCAGTCTCACCTCTCTGTTTCTCGCTCGGAGAATACACATCTATATCATAGCCTCAATACAATGCCCTCATACAAAGAGAGGGGTTGTCTTCTAGGGAAAAAAACCCTAAACTAAACATAAGTTCTACCTTTAGATCATCCACTTAATGAACGGCCCAGATTGACTAGAAATTACTATACTTTTACAAGGCAATTTTACATTTGTTTTTAGCTTCGGGGGCATTGCCCCAGAAACCCCCGCCAGGGGACCGCTGGCCCTTGG